>JTDE01004043.1:0-10223 GCA_014338405.1 Paragonimus skrjabini miyazakii
TGCAAACAAAGAGAAATGGTATAAATATCGTATAGGAAAGGAAGCTAGAAATGTTATCATACATATTTCACTATCAAATGTGTTGGTGTTCCTGTTGAAATGCAAAGCAAACACAGTATGGTCGTATATGTTCATTTCGGCCATATCTGCGAAACGCCGCCAAATGAAGCACTCTCAGGCGTTAGGATGACGTATTTCATCTCGAAAATGGAAATGATTGCATTTATAAGACTTGAGAAAGTGAGCTAACGTCAATAACGGGTTGTTTTCGCGAAAATGGTGGGAAGATTTTTCATCACCAAGCCAATACTTTTGGGACTTATTCGATGTATTCCAATTTTTCCATCAACACCGCTTATTTACAATTGGTGTACTGTGGGTACTTTGTCTGAAATTCCGATTTTGAAATTTTATAAAATATTTGAAAATCGAGGATTCGCGCCAAAAGGACCGTTTTCTTTTTGAACGTCCTTCAAGGCGAATCCTTTAAACTGATAACTGCTTATGTTCACACTCTTAGATGCTCCACCCGATTGACTTAGGCTATCAACGATGTTTCAGCATGCTGCATGCATTCAAACTAGGGGCTATTGCAGCCTAAATCACTTAAACTATGATTAACGTCTGGGTGTGCACTACAGGTTCCCACTAGTAGATGATTCAACCTCATTCGCTTCAGCTATGAAGAAAGTCTGAGTATGCATTCACACTAGTAGATGCTTCAACCTGATTCACTTAAGCTATGCATAACGTCTGGGTATGCATTATGCGTTCACACCGGTACCTGCTCTACCCGATTGACTCAAGTTATGATCAGCGTCTGAGTATGCAGAATATGTTCACACTAGTAGCTGCTCCTTCCGAACCACTTGCACCGTGAACAATTTGGAGAACGAATACATGCGGGAATTGATGGAAAACATGTATTTGAAGCGTTTGAGGTACATGGTAATCATCATCTTTGATTCCGTGATTGTCATATTGATTGGAACATTTTTCGGCACCACGATAGATACTTGCCGTTCTAAACATCATAGTGTGTCTGGCTGAGAGGTATACCCCCGGTGATCGGCTAGCGGCTTAATTTAATCTGTTTCCGTATATTGTTCTACATGAACGTCACGCGACCTCAATCTAGTTAAAAACAATGTAAGAGAGTGAATATTAGTTACTCCTGAAGATTCTCGGTGATAGAGTAGGACGTGATACCCTTTTCTTACATCGTTTCACATACTCCGAAGATGAAAACAACCACATGATAAAGTCATTTCCAACCACATATAAGAACAACGTTTCGTCGGCCAGCATCTACCTGAAATCTTAAAAACAGGGAGAAATGGTTTAAATATCTTATAGAAAGGAAGCTTAAAATGTTGTCATACATGTTTCACTATCAAATGTGCTGGTGTTCTTGTTGAAATGCAATGCCAACACTGTATGGTCGTATATTCCCATATCGACCATATCTGCGATACGTCGCAAAATGAAGCACTCTCAGACTATTGGATGACGTATTTCATCCCGAGGATGGCAATGGTCGCGGTTGTAAGACTAGAAAAAGTAAGCTAACGCCAATAACGAGTTATTTTCGCGAAAATGGTGGTAAATATTTTTATCACCAAACCAATAATTTTGGGACTTATTCGAAGTACTTCAATTTTTGCATTAACGCCGTTTATCTACAGTTGATGTACTGTAAGTACTTTGTCTGAAATTCCGATTTTAAAATTTCAAAAAATATTTAAAAATCGAGGATTCGCGCCAAAAGGACCGTTTTGCCTTTTGAACGACCTTCAAGGTGAATCCCGTGACACGGATAATTGCCAAAGAATGTTATCCAGAGGAGATCCTCTCCTTTGATGCCATAAGCTTCTAGTTTGTATACAAGGGGACCGTGTGGGACTCGGTCTGATGCTTTGGCAAGGACGAAGAGATAGCATCCGAGATATGAGCATTGTCTCCGGTGTCTGTCAGGCTATCCATGAAGATCGGTATATTGGTTATGCATAACCGGTCGGGAAAAAGGCCATACTGAGTGGAGGAGAAGAGGTTATTTGAAGGGAAATGCTTAAGGGTGGCGCATTCTGACAGGCGTTCCACTACATTGCATGGGAAGGACATTGTATGGAGGGCTGCCACCAAACCAAGTGCAGCATCTTTGGGGATCCGACGATGGATCCCGTCTGGTCCCATTGCACAATAGGAATGATCTTAAGCAAGAGATCCTGAACCTCGAGCACAGAGAATTCAGCTGCTAGGAGTGGGCGTTGAAAATTTCTTCCAGAAAGAACATGGTGGCAGTTTGGCGGATCTACATTGTAATCTACCAAATGGCATTCTCCGAATACCTCAGCGAACGCTCGGGTGTTGGAGGAAGTTTCCCTATCTGGAGGCTGCAGAGAAAACGCTGAGGACATGGTTCTCTCTGGCGGCGCTTGTACTTGAAGAGAAAATTCTTAGTCTCGCGGACTACTAGTAGGATCTTTTACTGGACCTGTTGGATGAGTTAACAGATTTCCCGCTTGAATCTGTTTCGTACAGAGCAAAAGGTTTCTAGAGCCTCCGGCTTGCCTGTTAGCCTCTGCTCGAAGAATAAATGGGAACATAAGTTAGAAAGACGACGTATGTTCCGCGAAAGCTGTGAGCGAGTGGGGGACCTCCATGACTTGCGGGGAATAAATGTCACGTCAGCTTCGCGAATGGCAGCTTAAAAAGAAAGGCAGTTTGAGTTCACTGAGTCACACACAGGTTTGAGTGCATTCAAGAATATCTTTAGTGCGTCAAAGTCAACTTTCTAGGGATTTCTGACTGAAGCGTTCGTTAGGGCATTTTGGAACCAGTAACATATAAAATCGAAAGCTAGTAACATGTGGTCACTATTCCACAGCGGCGGTTTGATGACAACTCTATCTAACAGACAAGCTTCATTTGTGGTAACCAGATCGAGCAATGAAGGTATTCGTTCTGGACAATGCCGCGTGGGTAGTTCGCCGTGCTGTGTCCAGGCTTTCTATTGGATCAACCTTTCCAGGGGTTTTGAAAATAAACAGTCGGAGTTCTCATCAGAAGCAGCTATAAAGTTGAGTTTGTATGCGCTGAAGTCGCCCATAATGAGAAGATGGGAGAAATGCTGTTTAGACGAGGGATTTTCTATGGCAGCAGGGATGGCCTCGTCGTCGGATGCGCTGCACGATGGCGATCGGTAAATAACACCGAAAAAAGCGTGTCACGACTACGAAGCTGGAGTTTGAGCCACAGTCTATCGTAACTCTATAGGTAGGTAACTTCCCCCTATTACAGATGGTACTGGCAGCTTCTGGTTTAGAAAGACAGCGCAGCCTACCAAGCGTCCACGGGAGGGGTATGTTTGGTACAACGAGTATCCAAGAATATGCAGTGATATCTGCGGAAAGTCAAGTCTCTGTTAAAACAAGAATACGAGGACAAGATTCGTGGACTGTCTGACTTCCGGCAGTTTGGTAAAAAGGCTCGGACAGTCAGTGTTCATGAACTTGAGAGCTACCTCATCGTTCGGCTGTATACAAAAATAAACCGAAGAGAGCAAGGAATAGTTTGAGAAAGTAGTCCTGGCAGCTCGGGGGAGTGTGTAGATGGTGTCAGAATTTTCTGAGCATTCTTGGAGGGTACCGGCCGTATAATCAAATTCTGAGCATATGTGAGCATCTCTGCGAGACGCTTCGTCCGTTTCTGTTGGCGCGAGATCGATGACTTTTGAACTATCTTCAATTTCTGAAATAATTTCTAATGAGGCCTTCTACAGACGGGATGGTTTGGGCTTTAGTGCATGACTGTTGGTATCTAGCTTCTTACAGAGCTAATGGTTCAGACCCGTGTTATTTCAGAGAGGACTGTCTATCCAAGAGGATGGGGACAGCCGCCTCTGATGTGGGTGTTGGCATGTGGGTTGATCCATCCCGAGGCACTAGTCCCCACTTGAGAACAAGGATAGGGAATTATACGTTGGCTTGAAGTTTGGGGTCAGGTTTGATGTGCGGCCCAGTTCTATCAAGCTGGGAACGCTTCTACCACTCTAGTGAGACTCCCTTCAGGTTGGAATTATTTTTCTTTAGCTACAATGTTTTGTCCAGTACTTCCGCGTGCTAATCTTTGCGGGTAAGTTCACAGGAAATCCGAGTGACTTGGTAGCTTTGAAGCGAAGTCGGTCAGCAGAAACCAAGTTGCTAATTCCAGAGGGAATGAGGTGCTTAACACCGTTCTGGCATGTTAGCTTGGAGGGGAGGTGATCGGAAATCGACCCCACAAAACATGCCTCTTCTCCCGAAGTGCCTTGCCCCTCCAGTTTATCGCGGCCTGCTCATGTCATGTGCACTGCATTATCATTTTTGGATGTCTCGCAACCACGCTTTAATGCGTTTTGTTTCTACTCATTGGGGTTGGCGGGCGGCGGGACGGATACAACCCCGTACGAAATGAAGCCTTAACGGAAAAGACAGCTTATGCAGATAAATAGCACTTTTGAAGAAGCCAGCAGATCGTATTAGTCCTCCTTGAGGTCGGTGCATTTGGCGTGGAACCAGTTTAGGCACCTCTGGCTATGCATGCCGTTCCAAACAGACATGGGGCAGTCGAATCAGCCACAAACACTTGAAACTTCCAATCCTCCGATGCACCTGGATCTCGCGCGTGCCAGTGTGATATAATTTGTAAACAAAAGAGGTAAGTTTTACCGTAATAAAAAGCGGCAGACAACAGAGAAAGGATGTAAAGCATGAAAATAGTGGAACCGAGCGAATATCTACTTGGATATTAGTAGGCTGAATTGATACGTTAAACGTATAAATTTTGATGCTCAGATCACTAATAATAAAATATAAAACCAATAAAGATATTATAACCAAAATGATTCAATACGTAGCGAAATTAGTATGTTACTCTAAAACGAATAACAGCAACCGTATGTATTTTTTTGATGCACAGGGCACTAATATGATAAAAATATGAACAGTCAGTGGCAACGTGAAAATTTGAGCAAAATTTCGAGTTACCCGCGCAAATGTCGCTCACGATACACATGGACAACAAAATGTTGTTTTCTGTCGCACCTTGCGAACAAAAAAACGACGCTGCCATATATAATGATCTATCAGATTTTTGTGAGCGTATTCACTTGCGAGAGTTTTGTTGGCCTTGACCCGAATCGTTTGTTTTAGTATACTTGGCGGTTAAACGCGTGCTCGCTCTCGATGAAGGTTCGTTGTTTGTTTTTTCCCTCATGGACTGTAGTTATGTCGGTCCAGTCGGTCACATTGAGTTTGGCGTTCTTTTTTAATAGGTGCTTATCTCTTACAAATCACAGGGTGCAGCTTAAGAGCTTGCACCTCTTGACCGTCCTGATCATTTGGTCTAATTGGAGGGAGGAACTTATTGCCACTGTATCGACTACAATAAATGATATTTTTGATAGTCGCATTAACTTGTACATTTTTTATGATCTTGGCTACACCACGCGGGTTTCAAATCACATTTTTAACATTATGTTTATGACCCATCTCATGGATAGCTGATGTTTTCGCTGTTCTGCCCATTCCACTAGAATTGCACGCGTAAATCGATAAGTGGACGATGTTGGTTTTCGTTTAGGCAGGTATCCACATGAACATGCCGTTTTTTCTCTTCGCCGCCGGTTTTTACGTCTTCTGCTAATCGTTCGCGTTCGCATATTCCCACTGCTTGCTTCAAATTTCCTATTTTGCCAGTTTCGAACGCACGCATAATAATAATGCTTCATTAATAACTGGTTTTCTTTGTAACAAAGCCATGTATCGAACCACTCATTACCGCAAGCGGTGAAAAATGTGTTAACTGGTTAACTCTTGATTTCGTATCTGAAACGTCTCTGTACCATGCTGACAGACGTACTTGTTAGTGAGGAGCAGTTAGTGCTTGCGAACTAATTTTCACACTTTTTCCGAGTGTTCAGCCAATTGCAAAGTTATTTTCTTGATAGCCGACGCAATAGTTTTGAAATGATCGGAAATTTTCTCCCTTTACTGCATGTAGTAACGCTTGGTTTTGTGTTCAGTACCGCTGGAGTCTTTATCTGCCTAGCACAACCACGTGATAAAACTAGACTTTCGCAGTTGTTCCGAGCTTTCCTGTTCAGCCCAGCAGTGGTCAGTCATCATCTTCATAAGCCGTGTGCTTTGGTGGTCCGCCAACAATTTAACAGCTTTCAGCTGAATTAATTTTTCGTTCACTTACTCCACGTCATCGACCTAGTTTCCGTGTTACCAGTTTTTGCTGTTTTCGCACATCTATTTCTTTTTAATGTGTTGCAAAATTAACTATAACTTTAGGTTAGCCATGACACTGATGACCAGGCGTGTTTGTTCGGTTTTGACTTTGTACATTTAGTCGGGGTTTCCACCTACTTTCAGAGCGAAAATTGTCTTTATCGAGGTGCTTGTCTAAATTAAATTCTTTCCTCCGTTTCAGCTGAACATAGCCTACCCGGCCAATGGGACCCAAACGTGTATTGATATAGATGATGAGCACAAACTCAGGCCTTTCTACGAAAAACGCATGGCGACGGAGATACCAGTTGACTTTCTTGGTGACGAATGGAAAGGTTATGTTGCTCGAATCACTGGTGGCAACGATAAACAGGGTTTTCCTATGAAACAAGGTGTGCTCACCAACGGTCGAGTGCGTCTACTTCTCAGTAAAGGGCATTCCTGCTATCGTCCTCGAAGGAAGGGAGAGCGTAAAAGAAAAAGCGTGCGCGGGTGTATAGTTGATAGCAACCTAAGCGTACTCAATCTGGTTGTCGTTCGCAAGGGCGATGGGGATATCCCTGGACTAACCGACCAAAACATTCCCCGTCGTCTAGGCCCTAAACGTGCTTCAAAAATTCGAAAACTGTTCAATCTTTCCAAGAAGGACAACGTCTGTCGGTTTGTTGTTCGCAAGCCCCTTCCAGTTAAAGAAGGTAGGTTATCTTTACTACTTAATCCATAATCATTGATAGGTAAGAAAGAACGTACCAAGGCCCCAAAAATTCAGCGCTTGACAACTCCCTTGCGTCTGCAACGAAAACGTCATCGATTAGCTATCAAACGTCGTCGTGCTGAAGCTCGCAAGAAGGCGCAAGAGGAATACACAAAGCTCGTGCTTCAGCGACGCAAACAGGCTCGTGATGAGCGTGCTGAACGCAAACGTTCACGCAGTCAATCTCTTCGCGAATCTAAAGGATCGGCAAGCACGAAATAATGAGTTGTGTAAATTCGGAATAGAATCTGGTTGACAAATAGCCTATCCTTCTTACTCTTCTCTTGGTGGGTTGCGACTAATAGATTGTTTGGTCATTTTTTCAATGGATAGGAACTTGGCCGTCGATCCCATGTTAGTTGTGACTCATCCAGATCATGGATGTTAGTCTACGGCAGATGAGTTTTTCCTTCTCGGTTGGAATCGGTTTTTAAGCGGGGATTGAGTAGTTCTTGATTTAGCGAGAAGCTGAACGCCTCAACCACTCATGTCCCTGGTTAGTATCGTATCGCTCTGCGGCACGGTGGAAGTATTTTCTTCCAGAGTTGCACACAGTAATTTGTAAGCGAGCATAGTGTCAGTGCTGTTTTTTTCTGATCCACGTCTGATGGCATAGCCAATCACTGTTTCGTTGTTTCACACGACCCATTCAGCACCCTCGACCGCCGCCAACAGCCGGCTATCAGAAGTGGGGCGAGTAATTGGCTACTGTCTGTTCTGTAACGACACTTTGCAGCTGGACGAAAACTTGGTTAATCGGAGGTTCTGGTGGCTGTCGATTGGGCATAGCAAGGTAGGCACAGGCGATTAAGCCCCTCTTGGGGTCTCTTATTAGAATGCGTGCTGGACAGTCAAACTGCTTGGGATGCTGAAGGTCGGTGGCGGATCGTCATAATCCTGGTTCTGGTCCCAGATAGCCATTATTTGCTTCAAGGTTAATGACCTCCATCTATTTTAGCCTCCAGGGTGCATTTTTATCAAGTTGTTTAGTGAGGCAATGATTGTCGGTCCCATACGAACACGAGGATCCTGATACCTGCCAGGGGTTAATAGTGTGATCAGTGAGTCCATAACCGGGCTGGTACACAGTCTGTCTCACCTGGGCGCTGTTCTCGCGTTAACTTTGCTTCATAGGGTTCTAGGAAATAAGAGTAAGACCGAATTCACAATGGGTAATAAACACTGAGTAGTGGTAACTGGGTTGAGAATAACACAACGTTGTGAGCAAGTTGTAATACTCTACGTTTCAACCACCTCGGGTGGCCTTCCTCAGAAGTGTTGTAATCGAAATCCTTTATTAGTGTGGTTTCGATCACAACACTCCTGAGGAAGGCCACCCGAGATTGTTGAAACGTAGAGTATTACAACTTGCTCACAACGTTGTGTTCTCAGTCCATCTATCATTAACATGTTAAACACGACGCCCAAACTGTTTGACTTCATTCGTACAAAATTTGGTGCGGATATCTTATAATACTGAGTAGTCTCCTAAAAATTGGCCTCAACACCTGTTTTTCATAGCTACTTTGTTTGGGTTGGTTTTTTAGCTTTGAAGAGAGTCGTTGAGTGTCCATTAGAACAGGGTGCCGTTCTTTGATGGGATTTCTCACATCAAGAGGCTTATTCTTGTGCAAATGCAGCCTATGTAGAGACTTGTTTGTCTCACAGGTGATCTCGTTCATACCATTCAGGTGAGATGGCGACGATTTTGGTTTTTGTTTCCTGTCAATAACGCGTGTTTAGCGGGCCTTGTGATAATCCCATCTGGTGGCTTTGCTGTAGGGATTATGCTAACTGTCAGACGAAACAATCGACATGGTGTCAAGATGTTCATATGTCTGCTAGAGGAGGAGGCGCTACTACACTTGTGCATTTCACTCGGAATGTGTGCCTATTGGTCATGATGAGTGCAGAGCTATCTGAGGGACTGGGGTCAGTAGGTAGTAAGTTGATTTATGACGTACGGGAATTTTCAATACCGAGGTGAATGAGACTGCGTACCAGCACTAAAAGTGATCATGGCAACCAATTAGTGCAGTCCTGTCTCAATCAGCTACTTAGGTGTGTCTTGGTCAGCTGCTGGTGTAATTATTTCTCGGTTGTCTCTGGACTGTTGTAAGAGGACGCCAACCATCGTAGACATGGTTTGGGGCGTCTTCCTGTCGCAATATGCGACAGTTGTTGACAGTAACGCTTAGTTACCATTCAGTTGGGGAACTTGCAACGATCTGATGTGTAAAATAGTCTCAAAAGCCATCGTTATATTACACTTGGGTCATTAGGGAGGTTACTGTATGTCATCCAGTTGTCTATTTACTGTGCACTGTGAAATACCGTAGACGTGTAGTATGAACAGCCACCGGCCGGTTTTTTGCCTAGAACTGAATGTAATGTAGTTGGCGAAATGGACAATCCTTTTTTTGCTACCGGCAAACACAGCTGTTAACGCGGCTTCTGTCGCTGTGCATAAGACCGTGGCCGTTGAGGTCTGACCAATGGCAGCAACCAATGAGTCATCCGACGTATGTAGTTAATGTTTAGTGAAGGACGAACATCATCAGTACAACCCGCAATTTGCTCCTCTTAATTTTGCTTTCGGAAGTCTGCTAGGCGTCGAATGGTGATCTTCCGAGCTAGAACTGCCTACTGGCCTGTCTGTGTCAGAGTACATGTGTTGAAAGTGCTTTTGTTGGTGGTAATTTTATTCGGATTCGCAGACCGGTTAATTTGGAAATTTAAATACTTAGTCCATCAGGAAAACAGAAAAAAGTGAGGCTGACTGTTCCGTCTTTAGGTTTATGAGGGTATAATCGTAATTTGGGAATGATTATAGGAATCAGTAGTGTAATTTTCGGCCATTCACCTTGCTGAGTAGAACGAGTAGACACGTTTGAAACCCCTCAGCCGTCGATGCATTATGGAATTGGCGCCGTTATGAGAATTCGCAGTTGTGAATGCACGTCAGCCGTGCAAATGAGTGTACGCGTTTGTGATATCATGTTTAACATGACCTGTACGGCAGTTCGTGCAATGAACGAATTAGCAGGCCAAGCGTCTTTTGCGGACACAACAACTGGTGCCGAGACTAACGCGAGGATGAAGATACCTCGGATGCAGCCGTTCGAAGATGGAGACGTCCGGACCTTCCTGGAGGACTTCGAGGATGTGGCCGAAGTGATCGGAGTCAAGATCGA
>JTDE01004043.1:13860-34580 GCA_014338405.1 Paragonimus skrjabini miyazakii
TCACGTGAGTTTCGGTTTGTGTTGATCATTAGTTCTGTTGCGTGTCGGCATGAGACATGAGATGCTGGCGCGGCGAACCAGAAGAAGATCAATAGTCCGGGAGGCCATACTGCGTCAATCGAAGAGGATTCATCAACAGATGCAGAGGAACCAGGAAACCTCAGAAAAGGGAGAAGTGCTGTATAACTGGCAGTTTCGTTGTGAGTAGTGTACTACTCACAAGCGGCATTCAGGAGCAAAAGAGCAAGCCCCAAACGCAAGGAAAACGACTAACCAGAAGAGACTATCGGAATAGTGTGTACACGCTATGGGAGAAGTGCCACCACGACGGATGACACCATACTGCCGCCCAATGCATGTGAATGCACGTCAGCCGTGCAAATGAGTGTACGCGTTTGTGATATCATGTTTAACATGACCTGTACGGCAGTTCGTGCAATGAACGAATTAGCATGCCAAGCGTCCTTTGCGGTCACAACAGGAACAATTGGGGATCCCAACCAGTCGAATTTAGCCACTTGTACTATAGTTTATTGCTTATATTAGAGCCGTGATTATACACACGACTGTGGTCTGAGGACGTTGTATCTCGCATTGTGAGCGGTCACCTTGTGCAATCATGAAACAACACCGCCCCAACGTTCATCTGGTGCGTGCTCCCAAGAGACTCGATTATTTGTTACCAGAGTTGACGCAAACTGGCAAGGGACATTATGGTGTTGATGCCACAAGCGTCTGCTGCTGATACAACTTCCTAAGTACGAACCCAATTTGATTTCCTCACATCGAAACTAGGGGAAGATTTTGCGTGTTAAAGCTGCAAAGTGTATCCCAGAATGCCTTCTGGAGTTAATGTTGTTTTCTGGGCTGTTTACAAATGGCCAACCAGCTGCATCCCGTTGTTGGCACGATCAAGATAAGTAGATTCTCCATCTGGCATGAGGTGTGCAGTGCATTGTGTGTTGTAGGTGGTCCTGCCTTATTTCGACTCAGATGAAGGAAAACAAAATTGGCGAGAATGCACAAGTTTGATGTATGCTGCTCTTGTCGCTGAATCTGTGAACTTGGATAGTGGCGTAGTCCTTTTGGACTGCTTGCCAGCTCTTACAGAGTAAAACACCTTACTGCAGCAACAAAAACCACCAGATTTTGTGAAATTTTTATCAGTTACATTCAGCATTACAACCACTTTTGATCATGGGATTCTGGATCCACTCGTTCGTTAGGTTTTGCTATACCTTTGTTCACAAGGCAAGCGGAGGTACGTGCTCATTCAGTCGAGGCCACGGCAAACGTTTATATTCATGCGACACCCGATAAGTCGAATACCGTAATTTCAGCATATCACCATGTTGAGTGGTACTGAGGAGCGAGTTCATGTGTATATGTGCAACGAATGGAAAATGAGAATTACATGTGACCCACGCTGACAAGGTGAGGTTTCGTGTTCACTTCCTTGAATATTCACATATGCTATTATCATCCATTTTTAATGTTTTGCCGCTGTATAGCTCTGACGATGTGTTATGTTGAGTAATCGGTTGCGTATCGACGGTTTACTGGGCTAAAGTGAACGGGTTGATGAATGCACCAACAGAGTCACTAATGGCAAAGAGGTAAGTCGGTTGAGGTCTGACGAACTGCAGTCTTCTGGTACCCCAGGTTAGGAGTTGAAAGAAGGCTGTCATCTTTATCTGGTGGAGGTGGCAGTGGTTGTAATACATTGCCAGTCTTTAGTTGCCATACGGTACAGGTTTTTGGGCCGAAAGATTTGGTTGAGCGATCTGATTGCTCTCCTGTCTAATCCTGGACGTCCTGGCTGCGTCTCGGCTCACATATAACCATGAATACACGAAACGCCGCTGATTTCTTACTGCGTCGATCATCTCTTGGCATAAACCAGGCGGCCCTGTCTGCTGCATACAGTAGGGTGGACAGGTGAGGATGTATTGGTGTTGCTGACCCCTCGCACTGTCCTACTGAGTATACCTTTCAGATTCCTCTCAACCCCTATTTCCAGTAGTTACTGCTCGAGTCTCAACACACAGCCGATCATCGTAACGCTGCCTCAGTAAGCCCCTATCTCTGACCGCTTAGTTTCCGTCTTTTATTTCAGTCAAAATAAGTGGTTTCAACGTTCATAGTCGAAAAGGGATATATCGACATCCACCTCCCCCTGGACGTTAGACCCACTGAGAGTTGACGTCTACTGCATTTCAGAGCCTGAGACAGCAACTAACTAATGAAACCGGCCACACTCGTACTGTCTACCTCACATTGGTTACGTATTTCGGGTGATACCACGACCGTCGCTGCCGGTCTGGCTGAATTAGGCACATATTAAGTAGACTAATCACGTGAGCAGTATGGCAGTTCGCCGGCGCGTATTCCGGAATGCGCGATCAGTTGGTCAACTAATCACCGTACACAGCTTGCGGTGGTTAGGTCACGTACTCCGTATGTCATCTGATCGTTTACCGTACCGGGCATTATATATTGAGGCCACCAACTGTTGGGTAAAACCGCGTAGTGATCAACTGACAACGTAGCCACGGAATATGAAGACCCTGACTGCTTCATTGAGCAAAGTGGGTAGGTGTCGCCTGCCTGGCTGGGGTCCTCGTGATCACTCAAACCGCTGGCTAGAGACGCTATCCGAGATGGCGATGTGTCGCAGTTTTCGGATAGTTGTGAGCAGTGGTGGTGTTGTTCTTAGCTCGGGCAGAAGGTCAACTCACTCTGCTATATAAGAGCAGGCATCCATCGAACTTCACCAATCTCCACGCTCAAAAAGCTATAAGCTAAAACAATTACGCACTGATGATGTCAACTCGCTTGGTGGTGAAACGTTTGCAACCTAAATGCCAAGCTCAGCGAACATACCAATACCAAAATGTGTCGCAGTCAATGGCGTACCTGTATTCATACCATTTCTAATTCTTTCGCTTAGTCTTGTTTTAATAATGTTCAACCTTCTTAGTAACGTTTTCTTCTAGGGTATTCCGCGTCACTGTTAAGGTTAGCGGCGGCCCGAGCCACAGTACCTTTTGGTCAGGCTCATGGCTATTATGATGATGATGATGATGACTTCTCAGTATAGCGGCCGCAATCCTATTGGGTTTCTGACAGTATTAGACTGTGATCCACCTGACAAGTTTTGCCAAGACCAGCTTTAGTATTTGGAAGTCATTTTTTGTTATGCCTGTTTGTGTTTCAACTGATTGCGATGACTCCGCTGTCAAGGACGCTTGCTGAAAAATTTCTGCTTTCCTTAGTTATACTTATCTGTAATGTGGTCATCCTGATGGGAGATGTGATCGTTTAGTTTGATCGGTCGGTGAGGTCAAGTCTCGTTTAGGCGGTAGGTTTGGGTCAACAATATCACTTGGCGGCTGCCACAACTGCTAGTCGATCACGTTTAGGCAGCACTAGTTTAAACATCGCACGCGTCTCCACAACAGTCCTGGCCTCAAACCACATGGCTGTTCATTGTTGGTGGCATGGTTCCACTCAGGGCTGTTCATTAAATTCACAGCCTGCGTAGGTACGTTGCTGCTTTGTTCCCAGTTTCACTGAGCAAGAACCCCACCGATCACCATGACTGGCTGTGGATAAATGGGCCAAATCGCTAGTAAAGCATATTCATCAAGCTAGTCCAGAATGTAAGCTCAACAGTACTAACTTCGAGAAGA
This sequence comes from Paragonimus skrjabini miyazakii, assembly GCA_014338405.1. Classification (NCBI taxonomy): domain Eukaryota; kingdom Metazoa; phylum Platyhelminthes; class Trematoda; order Plagiorchiida; family Troglotrematidae; genus Paragonimus; species Paragonimus skrjabini miyazakii. Next base: position 17,553 of record JTDE01004043.1, read on the forward strand.
CCAACAACTCCGAATCTTACAGGCTATTCAGGCAACAGGTTCTACAGCGTGCGGCACAATGATCCTGTTTGGAAACAGACATTGGATCTCGTAGAAGTCCTTAGATCTGTTAAATATCACGCGTAGTACTTCTCATGACAATTCATGTAACAAGTTAGGGGAGAATATGCGTAGACAGCTTAGGCGTGGCTTGATCACCTATCGTGAGACATGGCTGACTGAGAAAGTTTGTTTAAAAAAACCGCTTGTATCTTAGGGGATGCTGGTAGACTTCAAGCCCATCCGTAATACTAGCCCAAAGCGTTCATCTGCTAATGAATCTGTCAACGATTTTGATGGCACACTCAATAACTCCAGAAAGTTAGATTGGTGGGCAGTACTCCTCATATGTTAATTTAGCGAACCTATTGTATCTGCCGTGTTGTCACTGTAAACTTGTTATATACTGCCCTGGTTATTAGGCTCATAACCACCTAGTAAAACTGAAATCCGCAGTTGCACTTCAACTGTCAGGTTCAATAGGGCCGCTGGTCCGGATTACCTCGTGTGGATATTGTTCGAACAAGGTGGTGAGGCATTAGTAGGAGCCTTGACTCGTTACTATACATCCGGCTCATTGCCGTATAGTTTCTTATCCGTTGGTGCTACCCAACGTAAGCAGTTGAACGTAGATGCCGATGGTTAAATACTTGAAGACAGTTTATGCCTTCTACTTTGTGTAGCTAAATTTCCAGCTGTGGAGTAACCTCTCATACAAACGCCCTAATTCTTGATTTCAGGGAAATGCCACCTTGCTTCCAGAGGTGTCAGATTAGCTAATATCGACTTAACCTTAGAGAGCATCTATCTTAGTTTCTGTTCCGCCATCCATGCTGATACACCTCCTTAAGCGTGCAAGCGGTCGATAATCTCCATAACTTCGTTTGCCGTTGAATTAATGTGAACACGACAGTGTTGCAGAAGCACTTTGCACTCTGAGGATGCGAAACGTTCCGGAATATTTGACGACCTATTGTCTAACACTGCATGTGCTACCTAGAATTCGTCGGATAGCGATGCCTTGTATTAACCAAAATAGAGATCGATCAACCTTCCGTCAGACAAAAGGTTCACATCTGTACTTTCTGAACGTCACAGGCAGTAAGAGTGACACTGATGTGCCGCTGAACGAGACGTAATAATACGACCTGTACATCACCTTTCATAGCCAAACCTTACGTTGTGTTTTCCTGTCTTCCTACAGTGAGTTAGCGGAATTTGTTGGAGGCCAGAATCTTAGATACGACCAGTGCCAACCTCATTCCTCTGCGATTTTCGGGAGGGCACTTGAATCTCTTCTTGTGCACCAAAAGTTATGTCGAGCGACCAGCGTTTTTGAAACAAAAGGAAGGCAACTTGTGGTGGGCTAGAACTAAAGCTTTTCTCCGGAATGATCATTTTATTTTAATTCGACCGCAAACCTGGAAGACGACGAGATAGTTGTTCTTCAGGATACGCAAATGGTCAAATCATACGGAACTGCCGTATTTCGCTACTCGTACAACAACAACAACGTGAGTGGATCCTGACGCGATGTGACGGCCCACGCATCTTGTTGACCGATTGAGCTAAACCGGATGAAGTGACGATCACAGCGGCAGAGTCACTCATACCATACAGACCAGTAGGTAGAGGTCTGACAAACCACAGTCTGCTGGTCCTCCAGGTTAGGGGTTAGGACAAAATTGACACCTATTTCCGGAGACAGTACTAGTTTTGGTACACTACTGCCGGTCCACTGCATTGCGGTACAGGTTTTCGAGCCAAAAGTTTTGGATGAGAACCCTAATCGTCATCTCGTCTAGGTCTGGGCGTCCTGGCGGTATCTGACCCCACATACAACCATGAATAATCGCAGCAGTAATTCCATACTACATCTGTCTTCTTGTAGTGTAATCTGGGTCGCCACATATATGCACGAAATATGAAGACCTTGACTGCTCCATTGAGCAACGTGGGTAGGTGTCGCCTGCCTGGCTGGGGTCCTCGTGATCACTCAAACCGCTGGTTAGAGACGCTATCCGAGATGGCGATGTGTCGCAGTCAATGGCGTACCTGTATCCATTCCATTTCCGCTTCTTCCTCTTAGTCTTTTCTCAATAATTTTCACCCTTAGTAACGTTTTCTTCAAGGATATTCCACGTCACTGTTGAGGTGAACGGCGGCCCGAGCCACAGTACCTTTTGGTCAGGCTCATGGCTGTTATGATGATGATGATGATGATGGGTGAATAGGCGAAAAAGTACTACTACCGACCTCTCCCTCACTGTCATATCAAATTTAACTCTCAGGTTTCTTCCGACCCCCAGTTCTAGTAACTGCTGTGCAGGTCACAAAACAGATATATCTAATCATAGCAGTACTCGGCCGGGTATCAGTCTGAGGCTTCATTCGTCTTTTAATTGAACCTGGAGTGTGAATAAATATAACGACCATCAACGTTCTGACCCTAAAACAGATAGGTCAACAGGCCGCCCGCACATGAATGTTAGACTCGTTGAATGTCGATGTCTGCTGCATTTCGATGATCAGAATTCAGAACAGTAGTCAACGTATGAAACTATCAGTGCCGGCACTATCTATTAGATACTGGTTGTAAATTTCGGGTGATTCCACGACCGCCGTTGCAGGTCAGGCTGGACTAGGTATAGTTCTCAGCACGACAGCCGCAGTCGCACTGGTAGATTGGATTCCTGTTAACAATAGACTGCGCGCCCGCTTGGTGGGTTCTATTAAGACCAGTTCTGGACTCAAAATCTTCAGAAGTCTCTTCATTATGTCTGCTTACGCTCCAGATGACTACAGTGACTTCGGCATCAAATACGCTTTTTATTCGGATCTGACAGTTCTCCTTCGGTTGACACATGGTTGTGATATAGTTACTCTGGTCGGAGACATGAACATGCAGGTCAGCCGCCTTGGTGAGGCCGAGCTTCGTCTAGGAGGCAGTTTTGGGATAGCATCGCATCGTTCGCATAGTGGCGGGTGACTGCTGCAAGTGTATGCAGAGCATAAGCTATTTTTAGCCAGCACTAGCATTGGATATCGTGTGTCATTGTTATGCTTGGCGCTCCTTTTCTTCGAATCAGGCCTGGTCTCAGATAGACCACAGCTGTTAGTTATAGGTGGCCGGGTTCCATTCAGGACTGTCGTTCTTATCACAGCACACACTTGGATCCAAATCATACGTTGCCGTTTTATTCTTAATTTTGCCGGACTACGAATCCACTGACAGCAAGGGCTGGCTATTGAGAAATTGGCTATGTCGTCGGTGGAGAATCAGTACCAAATTAGCTTAGAAACTAGGCTTAGCAATTTTCACCTCGATGAACCAAGTAGATACTGGGTTGGAAGACGTGAACCGGCTTCACGTAGTTGGCCATCGACGCATGCATTCGATCGCTGGCATCAGATGACACTAACGGGTAAGCACCGAAGAGGTTGGGAGGTAGGTATTTGGTTGTGACTGCCAAACGAGTTCTTTGGATCAAAATTTACGTCTACGCAGTCTTAGATGGCTAGTTCATGTACTAAGGATGCCAGCTAGTTGTCTCTCACAGCAAGCACTTTACCGATGCTGCGGTCGACTGCCGTAAGGTGCTATACGGGCAGATAATGGCCTGACCTAGAGAAATGAAGTTGTTCACCAAAGGGCTGATCACTGTAGGTCGGGTTCCTATTGTGGGCCGGGGCCCTAGCGATCCACGGAGTCGGTGTCTGAAGTTGTTAGGCGAGATGGCGGCTAATGGGGCTACGTGGCTTTGTTTGACTAAATCGTCTGTGAAGTATGTGCACACTGATGCGGTGCAATGAAAGCCGTAATGGTGATGACGCCTTATTTTCACTTATAAGTCGGTTGTTTGTCTGCAAGGTATAAACACCTTGGTGATAAATATTTGAATATAAACGTAGCTATTTTTAGTAGCTAATGTAGAGAACTGTAACGTTTGGAACCTTACCTATTCTCCACAATAAGTAAACCAGAAAACCGAAATAATGGACAACGGCGTTTATTGCAAGTAGATTGTGAAAGCGAGCTGTAAGTGAAGCACGACAAAAAGCGAAGCACAGAGCAAGACCAACTAATAGCAAACCACCGGAAATTATTATTATTACGACCTTGGACGGTCGAACAAACGAAAGGGTGCAGACATTTATACAAATAATGTAAATAATGCCAAAAGTTAAAATAAATAGCAAGATAGTTGGAATACGTGGCAAACCAAGGGTGTCTCAACACTAGGTCCCTTCTCCTCTCCCTCTGTTTCTTCCCCTTCCTGGCCTGGGCTTGCCTTTCTCTTCATGGTTATATTTCAGTTAGGCTTCAGTGAGAACAACTACTGCCTACGATGTTGATTATCTTCATGCTTAGTTTGATGGCTGCTGACGAGGATACAGTTTTGCAGCGTCTTCCTTGACTAGACCATCCGGAATATCCCAGCCATGACCTGGATTGCACAGGGGTACCTCTGCACATGTACACATTATTTACCGGAACTCGACGGTTGGGTTTGAGAAGCGTACTACTGCTTTAGACTTCGAAGAACCTGCATCGATAAAACAATAGCCATCGATGAAACACTCTCTAGTGAGCCGGCTGGAGCTATCGGCTTACTTATTCGGGTTTGAAAAGTGGATGACATATTGCAAATGGTTGGCTGTTGCATTCGAGCAGGCTAGAATCAGCTGACAGTAATTCAAACCTTATGAGAGGTCTTCATAGCCTGAATGTCAGGCTCTATGTGTTTCATACTTGAGGCAAGGTAGCCAGAATGAAGAGGCGGTAAGATGTTAAGCAATGCGATATAAGGCTTGGAAACAAACAATACTGAAATGTTGCTCAGCAACATGGCTTCGGCCCTTTCTTATCATCGCATTTACCAGGCTTTTTGTCATACATAACACATGGGACTAATATCTAATGTATGTTGGAAGACCAGTTCGAGGACATTAACCATCACAGAGCAGCTTTCACATTCCCATAGACTTTTCATTCGGCCCCTTTCGAAAAGAAGCACCAGACTCGAGTTTCGCTCTCAGTAGAGTTCGTCAGTAGTGCATACCTTTGCCAATGCCGGGACTAGAACTCCGGCCACGCTTTCATGAGAACCGTGTTTAACACTGCGCCATTATCGATTGGAGTTAACAGATAGTAAACTGTGTCTCCTATTGAGACGATCGGGCAACCTGATCATTACTCACAAGCGAAAGTGGTTGAGCGTTCACATGATAATTCGGTCGTGCCTAATGTGAGGTCAATGGCGCGGTGGGCAACACGGTTGTATCATGAAAGCGTGGCCGGAGTTCTAGTCCCGGCAGTGGCAAGGATATGCACTACTGACGAACTCTAATGAGAGCGAAACTCTAGTCTGGTGCTTCTTTTCGACAGGGGCCGATAGAAAAATCTGGGAATGCGAAAGCTGCGATCAATTGTAGGTGATGTTCAACCTGAAATAAACCAAATCCCCTACTACTCATCAGCGATCGCAGAGAAGTTAAGTAAATGGAGGAGAAATGGGCAAGTTTATACTGATATGAATGCTTGTATTATTACAACCTATCGATGTTTCCGGTGCTGTCGAGCACTCACGTGGTTCTTCCAATTCGAACGTCGCTTACCCCGACTGGTCTTGCATGAGTGTACACACCTCGGCATTATCCAGGTTACGTGCCATATATTCAGACATAGAGCAACAAATATCTTGAAGTCTTAAAACTTTACTGGGTGGCGTTCCGACCGAATGGTGAATGACGTATTGTGCAATAGGATTTGTGATCATGAATGGATCAGTCGTTTACTAGATGAGATACTCCCTACCTCCCTGGGCCGAATAATGAGATTGGATTAGAAACGTTTAATTGTAGCCCTTATTCATATAGCCTTATTCAGACGGTAACTAGTCAATCCTCAAACTTCGCACTCCATGAGGAATGATTGAATGGTTTATTAACCTAGGTTGTCCTGTTTATGCAACGGATCAGGAGCTAGTACTCGTCTTTTGCAGGATGGTACCAGTAGCAAACAAGGCAAGTTATGCGATTCCTTGATAAATATGTTATGGATCATCCAGCCGAGTGTACCTGTAGACAGTGGCTTTCGACCTTTAATTTTCGTACAACTAACTATTGGATCGTCGCCTTGATTACGCGCTCAGCCGCTTGACTCAAAACCGAGAAATCAGAAAAGACGCGGCAACACCGTTTATTGGAAGAGCGAGACAAAACTAGGCCACAGAAGCACTAAGTTTATAGGACAAAACGATTACCACAGATGGCCGACAGAAACAGAGCGGTTCAAATGAAACAGTCATACATGGCAGTCAGAGGAAATCACGTTACGGGGAACATCAAAAAGCAACGGGATGGAAAAACAGCCCAGGTAAGCGTACAGGCGTTCAACCGCACACTTGCAATCTGATTAGTTGAGTGGAACCATACCATCACCCACGATCATACCATCCGAGCTGGGCCGGCCGATCGACGTGGCGTGATGCGTCCTGCCTGTCTCGTTAGATGTGCCTCTCAACACTAACCTCGACTGAGCGTGATACTGACATGAGATTCCTCCAACGGATGTTCTATAGGACGAACTTCTTTGGGAGTCTTTCGGAAGGCCACTGGTAGCTTGTTCTCTCGGTTGTATTGTGGAATTTGATGGGTTTTGATACGTTCTGCTATCTCGGATCATTTCTGTTGATCGCACGGCCTAGAATCTGATGAGCAACACCTTGTTACGGTACACACCAACTCTTGTGATGGGCCGCTTTATTTCCTAATCGTTTGTAAACCTATTCCAACTGAGTTGTGTTTTATCGGTTACGTTCTTCCGACTGTTTTGACGTCATTTACGTCTTTTTCACAACTAACCCATGGTTCGCGGCACGTTGTTTCAAACTGGAAGACGTGCTATTGTTTGTATTCTGCAACTGGAACTAAAATGATTTAAACGTTCTCCTTGTTAACTATGCGTTGGATTCAACAAATGGTATAACGCAAACCGCAACTAAGGAGGTAATGCCAAATTTAATGACAATCTTTCGTATTCCGGAAACGAGAAGAATGCGACGACAGTTGGAGACGAGTATTCTTTGGAAGCAGTCGCCGTTTATGAGGAAACGTATTGCACAGTTGCCAGCAGATGAGGGGACATAATGCCCATGCAACGTAGTTTGTGTCGTTGAGATGGTGTACCTTGACATGCCGTGTAATCTTTTCTGACAATGTACGGCTTTCCAAGTCAAGCTTCTTTTTGGTCGCTGGAAAAGTTGATATTCTTTCATCACGATTTTACCCACTGAATCCATTTAGTCCACGAAGACCGGATCTCTCGTAGTTATTTACCACAACCTATGGTACGAAACGAAGTCCATTGCACTCGCTTCTAAACGGTTATGGTTCGCCAATTTGTTTTTCAGACCATTATTTTAATTGTCTGTGTCTCCAAAGAAATACATAACTGTCCATATTCGTTATAGGTACGACTTTCGAATTTAGAAATGCGATCGTTCCACAAATTGACGAAATGGACAGGTTTGAGTTTTCCCATCACTCTAAGGGACTTTGGATCTTTGCGTTCGGATTCTGTTACTCAAAGCCGACCGCATATACCCGTCATGAAAAAAGATGTTGTGGAGCTTCTAGATCCTCGAAGTGCACAGGTAATTTCGCAGTACATTCAATCTTCTAATATATTGCATTTCTTTGAGAGTTAAAAGTGCTAGTACTACTTTTACTATTTTTGATGGTCACTATTTTCAACGCCGTTCGTAAGTAGTATATTTTTCATTAAAATTTCATGGGACCTAAATAGATTTGTGGTATCAATAAAGCGTTACGATAGCAATAGGACTTTATTTTGGAACATCAGATAGTCTGAAAAATTCATAGTTCTAACGTGATCATGCATTTCGTTTTCGTTATTCCTGACATAAAGATTGGTCCTCAGTCAGTGTTTTCCCAAGGTTGGACTAGCCATTGGTTGTTAACGTACCAGCCATACTATCACGGAAAATTAAACCAATACGGGACAAAGATATGTCGAGTAAGTACTCAACTGGAATATTTCCGGCGCGAATATGTGATTAAAACTTCAAATGTGTTCATTTGAAGTCCAGGTTAGTTGATATTCTTAGCTTGCGGACATGTGTTTCTTGTAGGATATCTCAGAAGAAACACATGCTAGACTGTTAAATTGCTTTATTTTGAAACGTTACAATGACTTAAAAATACGCAACCCCAGAACGGACAAGCATTTCGTGTCTCTATTTTTCCCCTGATGGCTTCACTTGCACTTGTAACACAGTAATCGATTGTCAATCACAGTATTGCAGCAGGGTCAGATCGGCGTATCATTAGTCATTGTTTGCAAGTCATGTAGTCGTAAACAATCTAATTAGTATTGGGTAAAGGTATTCAAAATAACAACCTAGCTGAGGATTTTTGGTGAGAATGTGAAATAAAATTAAAAGTAGGTTTATTCGTGGTACAATTAAGCTGATATCTTTGGCACACAGATATGTATGTATTTGTAGCGGAATCTGAAAAACCTGAACTACTTAATTTAGTTTCTTATCTATAGCGCGTGTTGTCAGTACGACGGCTGTTAGCGGTACACTTTTTTTCGCCTATTCAGTTGCACCTTGACACTTACGAAAAGTGGTTCGGCCAACGACAAGGAATTTATAGAAAGATCGCCAGTAGACTTTATTCGCTAGTTGAACAACAAAATCTTTAAGATTGATCCACAGCCCTCGTTTAGTAGCAAGTTAACCGCCCCAATACAGTGCAATTTAAGGTTGATAACGTTGACTACTTTTCAATAATGCGCATTACACAGTATGTGGTAAGCAATCGGAGGCATCGTGAGAGAAGCATAACCTATATAATTTGTGGGATAAAGAATCACCCACATTTGATTTAGCTTGCCTAGGCCCTAGATAGTATATTAGCAAAAGCGTTAGCTGATGCGCAAGTCCCTAAGCAGTCTACATGTGATGCTTACGGATATTAACAAAATTGGTTTGATTATGTTGAATGTTTCCATAATGAGCTATGAAAACCCTTACAGCCAGCGTACAAAAGAACCTTACTATATTTGGCTCAGTTCAGGCATTTGAGCATCACACAACAACATATCGAGCTATCATCTCTTCAACATGACTACATGGAGGACCTGGCAATAAGCATCCAACGATCAGAAGACGAGTCAAAAACACCTCACGGGATTTCGGGTGAAGGATTTGCCGTAATCGAGCCAAGTTGGCGTATATCTGTACACCAAAATTGGTCGCGTTAGCCGAGAACTATATCACAGATTCGTGTCCCAAAAATTCTGATTCCCGTGAGCTGTTGCTCAGTTTTGTGACCTTGTTGCCGAACCGTATCGTTCCATTTTAAGGTAAGCTGTGCACGGTGCGACATATGGTTCGAGTCAGTTTTCTAATAGTCTTCACTGGCTGCTATGACGGATCACAAAGACCAGCCCTGATGTTTGTATTTGGTCCACTCAACACTGGACGTATGCCGTGGATTGCATGTGCCACTGGTGTAAACTTTAGAGGCCAACCTGATGACGTGTTCTGTGACAGGGTAGTGTTTTTCCCACAACTGGCTAAGTTTCACAAACGGTGGAATAGACAATCTGGATATAGAGCCTAAATCCTCTGCAATTTGCAGTAGGAATTTGCATTGGTTCATTGCAATCAAGTTAGTCAAGGCGATTCTCCTCAGCTGGGGCCGGGGAATGAATGACCAAGGTAAATAGTCTTGCTCAGTGTATCAACCAATAGGATGGAAAGAAGTCATGTTAATGCACGTACGCCGTTGTAACCGGAACCTCATAGCAAGCACCGGAAAAATGAAAGTAGATATCAATAACACCAGTACCGCTGATGTCAGTGTTGAATGTCATCAACCACTGCCTAATCAAATATCTTAGAATATCTCACCCGAGAATTCAACAAAAAATAATTTCTAGGAAGAAACTGACTTACCAGACGAGACTGTTTAACACGACAAGGAGAGTCCCTGTTTTTGATACTGGCGAATTTTGTAAGTCCGACGGCGAGCAGGATAAAACGCATCCGATATGACAGCAAACAGTAAGCCCTCTCAAACGTTTAAAACAACATTGTAAACTAAACAGACAGCTTTTGACCGTATACCGTTTTGGTCGACATTGTCTATATCAACAACCATTGTTTGTTTAGGCCCCATAAAACCAGCCATGATAAACCGTAGCAAACATGAAAGCTTTGCACATACACCACAACCGTTTTCGTTTCGCGATTTTAGAACCACTTGAACCTTGGCTTAATGAAAACGACTAAACATTTTGAAGGTTGGGACGTTTGATAGAGGCTGAGTGTACGTGGTTTTTGTAGGAATAGTCTGGACGAATTCCGCCCTATTTTTCCCGGTTCAGTAGTTGAAAACTGTTGCGACTTGTTGTTCTTATGTAGATTGTAGACTGGCTATCACAGTATATGTCTACATGGGTTTTGGCATCATGAGATTCAATTTAGACAATGTAGGCTTGTTGGTGAAGACGGTTTCAGTCTGCTCTCTATCACTGTTTTTTTCAAAAGACTGCCAGCATTCGGTCCTAGTTTATTATAGACACATACCGTACAGGATTACTTCATCACTTACAGACATGCTCATTCACATGCTATCGTTTTCTTGGTCGTCATCTTGGTTTCAAATATCTGTTCGTGAATTTTTGTGCTGAAAGCAAGTGATGATTTGATTTGAGTTAGTGGAATGATCAATGTTTACTTACCTCATACTTGATTATTGCTCCTAGGTACTACGAGTAATCCTTTACTCCTTGTTCATAACCAGTGCGGACGTAATTCCGTTGTTTTGATACCGATCTTCAAAACAATGAGCTGCTTCGTCTTCCAGCTGTCTTGACTTTGTTTAATTTATTCTCATCAATCCTCCAGGACTCAATCATCACGACCCAGTTTGTGTCTTAGTGTGCGACGGAAGCATAGATGTGGTCAAATAACTAGTTAACCGAACCCAAGACATGTAGCACTGCTTTTGTTCTCAGCTTCTCAACCAAGCTAGTTCTCTGCCCTACGTGGCCTCTCAAAAGAGTCCGATCGACTGTCAAAGGTAAAGGTACCTGTATTGTTTTGTAGTTCGGAGACTTAATTCCTCCGTATAGATAATGCACGTGGGTTGCGTCTACTAAAAGCTCTAGATTGTCCTATCGGTTGGAGTCATTAAATAGTTGCATTCAATATCATAAGTTGTTATTGCTTCACATAGCCCCACACTTTTGATTGATTCACAGGTCTTACTGGATATGACGTTCGGAGCCGGCGGTCACACAAGAGGTTTGCTTGAAAAAGTTCCGAATCTTACTTGTTTCTGCTTGGATCGTGATCCCGAGTTCCTTGTACATGTGGAAAATATGCGGATAGAATTCAGCAAATCTGAGTAAGACCTAGAGCCGTACTGTTCTGAACTACCCCGTGGCGTTAAACATTGAATATTTTTCGGTTGTTTATGCCCATTTCTGTGACTGCCAGTTTACTTTCCGTTTAAGTTATCATTATCGTAATCGTATTACGTACCCAGTTTTACTTATTACTGGTAGGTAATGAGGGATTTGGATGATCTAAATTGAACATCACTGTCAGTTGGTCACACCGTTCGTATTCACAGTCAGCCGATTTCAAAAATATGCACTAGACTCGAGTTTTGCTCCGGTTAGGGCCCGTCAGTAGTGCATGTGTCTGCTGCGACTTGAGTTTATCCTTAGGCCACGCTTTCACGAGGCAACCGTGTTGATCACTTCGCCACTGATTTTACATTAGGTACGACTGAATTATTGTACGCTGACGCTCAATCACATTCACCTGTGAGTATTACTGTTGTTGTGCTATCGCTTCGAGAGAAGACAGTATCTCTCCTGTTAACTTCTACCGATGACCCCACGTTCGGGACTGTTCATCAAGTTGAACTGACTGAAATCATTGAATTTGCTGAGTGAAAGAAAGAATTTTCCTCTCGAAAAGAGGCTAGTCGGAAAGTTTATCTGAATGCAGAAGCTGCAGTCAAATATAAATGATGTTCAACTAGAAGTCTCTATATATGTTCCAAATCACCACTTTCTACACAAGTGTTGTTCGCCGAGATATTGTGGTGGATTATCAGGCTGGGGGTGCGAGTGTTCCAACACTCGGCGGAAAACCTCAACGCGGGGGAGGTATGTCCAAAAACCTACAACGAACGGATCGGGGACGGTGTGGGCAACCGGATGAGTCATCGCTCTACTGGATCGGACCAACGGGCGAGACGTACGATTCCGTACAACATTAGTGTCAATGTGTAACCCTTTGCCACTTGTGACATACCATAACAAAAGAGTAGTCACGTACGCATATTGTTCTACTTTTGTTCAAAGCTATCCCAGATAGAGAAACAAGATCGAAAGTATTTGTATCTGACTGACGCAGTGCTCTGTATGTAGCTGCTCTTGATAGTTGGTTCGGGAATGTGTAGTGTATGTAGAACATGTTTTTCAATTTGTTGTATCCGCAATATCAAGGGAGTTGTGTACTATCACACAGAAATTATGAATTGTACACAATGTAGTCACAACCACTTACACTCATCTGCACGACTGAACTTCCTTGCATCCGACACTACTGACTATCAGCACTTAGTATGAACATTCCAAACAAATTTTCTAAATCACATCGACTCTGCACCTCCTAGACATTACGGACACGGCACCATAAGACATAAATGACGAATAAAACATGCGTTGATGCCAACCTCCCACCTGACAGCAGAACGTTGTTCTATATAACTGTCCTATATAACTGAGATTTTGAGTACCAATTGGGTACTGGAAAATATAGTTAAGTGATTTTGTAGTTCATATCACATGGATCGCACGAGGTACGTGAAATCCAACTTCGGATTCGTGTACTAACGTTTTTCTTATGAAAACCTCATACTTCAAACGTGCATTTGTATTTGGGCTACCTTCCTATCCTCCCTGTCTTCAGGATGCTGCAGATTTCTGCTAGTTTCACCATTTACATCCTTATTTTTTGTTCGTGCCCTACAAATCGTTAACATCATCGACTGACATACGATGATCATACCGCACTTAAATCGCCGTGTCCCGATTCTTAAATACAAATTTCTATTGTTCTTTCTACTGTAGGAAGTCGGTGGTGCCAATGCTGGGTAAATTTAGTGATTTGCCCACATTATGTCGACGTCACGGCCTTCAACCGGCAAGTGTGGACATGATTCTCATGGATTTGGGCGTCAGTTCAATGCAGTTGGATAGCGATACACGGGGATTCAGTTTCAAATCCGATTGCCCTTTGGATATGCGGATGGATGAGTTTAGGTACACGTCTTAGTGGTAGTTGTCTCCAAAAATCGCTTTCGTGTTTAACAGTCTCTTCAAATCGTGTTCAGTAGTGCTAATCCACCTTTTCCATATTATTATTGGAATGAAATCACCTGAATGCACCAGGTTATTGTGTTTCCGTTCATACACTCAGCTCATCTGCGAATCTCTTGTGTTCATAAAAATGGACTTTTATATGGAAAAGCGTATTACGCAGTAGTAATTTTTCTTTTTTTACGACACTTACTGCGCTTTGTTGTTCACTAACAGAGTTCACCCTCCGAATTTGATATACACCTCTGTATCCTTTAATGTTCACGCATTAACAGCCTTACAAAAAGCAGTGTGATATTTTATGAAGTGCACGAAAATCCATTTTGGTTGGTAGGCAATCGTGCAGACTGGATCAACTGTTCGTCTAACTGGTCATCATTCATGCCGTGCACGACGATTAAGGCCATCATCATCATCATAGACAGCAATACATCAGTGGTTCACACTGATGCTTAACTGCCACACAACCACGAAGAAGAAAAAGCAAACCCTGTATAGGAAAAGAGAAGGGAAAAAAGGGAAAGGGAGGGGACCTAACCACTAAAATAATAGCCACGTCTACATTCAGACATACAACATCAAGGCGCCTACATCTTGCAAACAAACAACCGAGCTGTAAGTGAAAGTAAGGCGTCATCAATAAGACAGCTTCCTTACGACGTTCACTGTCCCGCGTCATTAAGTGCACTCACTTCACAGACAACTCGACCAAACAACGACAACATTCACACCACTGAGATCGGTTAGCCGCCATCTCGCCTAGCGTCTCAAGCCACCGACTTTGAGTCGCGAGAGCTCCAGCCCGGAAGACGAACCCGATCTACAGTGGCCAACCTCTTCGTGAACGATTTCATTTGTCTACGCCAGGTCATCATCTGTCCACCTCGCACCTTACGCCAATCGGCCGCAGCGTCGGCAAACAGTACTCGATGTGGCAGACGACTAGCTGGCATCCTTAGTACATGACCTAACCATCTAAGTCTGTGCAAGTGTAAGGACTGAACGAAAGAACTCGTTTGACAATCAGTGCCAAACACCCGCTTCCTAACCCCCTCGTTACTCACTCGTTGGTGCCACCCGATGCGAGCGATTGGACGCAAGCATCGGTGGTCAAATACCTGAAGACGGTTCAGGTCTTCTACCCTGAGTGGCCAGGTTTCACTGCCGTAAAGTGATACAGCTCTCAATGTTGTCTGCGATTGAGGCCAACCAATAGCACTGCAGTCAGTTTGTAATTAGTGGGCTCTTTGTGGTCACCTCCCTTAGCAGAAGGGTGACACAGTATATACCTTCCGGGCTTTAGTATGACTACCTCCCCAGAGAGACCGACTAAACAATTCACACGGTGGCCTGGGCGACTCTTTAGCGGTGGAAACGAGACCAAGACATGGAGGCCTACTTTTGTGTGTTTATTGCTTTTTAAAGAACATATGGTTTAAGCATTAACCTTTTGGGAACATATTTATTGCTCGCACTGAGTCCATGGTGCTAGTAACAGACAAATTCAGGCATTGGTTACCAAGAAAGTTAGCTGGGCCTCCGATCTGTGGTGTATGTGAGAAATAGGAGGACTACTTTCGGTGATTGTTTCAAAGGGTATCTATCTCCGGATTGCATCAGCATAACCAAGAAGACATACGATACTTGGGTTGCCTACCGCATTGTCTAGGTGGTTTCACTCTGGAAATCTTTCCATAATTTTAAACTCGTTAGTTATCTTGGGATAACTATTCAGGTTTTTTTAGTCTTATAGAACGCGTACAGCTAAGATCGATGAGACGGGTTGTATCGTTCCGTTCACTGACGTATCCGGGTAGGTTGCTTAAACTCGGATAATTCTTCATGCATTGTCGACATGTCACGGGTAAGTTATTTTTAACTGGTGGAGATCTCCCACTAGCACGACGTCCGTTGCAAAATCCACTTTTCATAGCCTAGGAATAACCCTCTGAAGCTACATTCGTTCATAACCGCCATGAACTTGACAAGAAAGTAATATGGGTTGGGCCGCCGCTTACCGCAACAGTGACATGCAATAGCCTGAAAGGAAAAGTTACTTAAAAGAATTAAAAAAAGCGATAAAGGCATGGTTAGCGGGGAACTATAGATGTTAAATACGCAGGTGTCATTGACTATGACACATTGCCATCTTGGATAGCGTTTCTGACCAACGATTTGAGTGACCGCGGGCATTTTAACCGGGCAGACAACACCTACTCACCTTATCCAACGGACCAGTTAGGACCTCCATATTTCGCGACCTTAAATGTCCAGTTTGGTTTGTAGGTACCACTCACATTTCGGGTATGTTCTATTTAAAATAGTCTACCAAGCGCCATCTCCAAACATATTCAGAACACCACGCCGACTCTTCAGATAGCTTGATTGTCGAAAACATTCTGGCAGAATGAAGTGGTGCTCAACCTCCTACAATCGCCCTAGCCGTTGTTTGCCGTGTGCTTGCAATGTGTTTGATGGACTGTGGTTGGATTTATTTTGTTACTCAGCCATCTCCTCATTTTACTCTACCTTTTTTCATCATTCCTGTGTTATACTTACTGAATTTCCCGAACACCTTATACTAAAACCACTGCCTTCCACCCGTTTCCTTCTAAACCGTTCCACACAGTATCAGGTTTGTACAAAAACTTTCTGCACCCTCCGGTTTATAGGAGTTCTGTGAGGTCTATCTGCTCATTGACCAGATATCGTGTAAGTGACATTGTAGAATGCGGTTCGTTTTGCCGCATAAGAATCGTTACTGGCGTATGACGCCCAAAATTACCCCTTCATCATCGTCGCTGCTAGGTACTCTCCGTATCACTTTCGTTTGAGGAATAAATCTCGTCGGGCGCAACGGAACTTTGGTCTAAACATTGAACCATGTTTCGAACGATGACTGATCAGTGAGTTGTGCTCAAAGGCATTTCTTCAGAAGTTTCAACAAAGCGGCATTCGCATGTGCTGACCATCTACTGTCCCAGCATTCTCGCCTTATACAATGTAAAATACATCGTTCGTCCATTGCGTCTAATTGCAGGTTATTCAGGTTGGCGTAACAACTTCTTGTTTTTACACATTTCAAACAGATAAAACATCGGCAGTGGGAAACTAATGAGCACCGGCTTCCGGAAAAAAACTTTATTCCGAAACGCTGTAGCATTTGTTTGATTCAAGTTCTCACGTATCCCAAATATGCTCGGTTGCGCTTCTTGTTGTATGTCATTTGTGACTGAAACAACACGATTATTTATTCAGAAAAGTAAACCATTTGTGAACCGCATTTTCCGTACTTCTGTTTGGGTTATAAAATCCTGACAATGTCTATTTCATCCATTACTCAGTGAGTATTAAAACACTAAACATCTTATGGTTTAAAAGCCAAATAATTCGAATTTAAACAGCTGTAATAAGTTTTTTCAGTTCCTCTTTTTCGGCTGACCCCAACACTGTTTTTTTCCAACAAAGTGCCAAAACCGTGGATGCTGCAACTGTGCTCAATCAACTAGATGCCTCAGACCTTGCTAAAATCTTCAAGATCTACGGCGAGG
>JTDE01004043.1:34680-54348 GCA_014338405.1 Paragonimus skrjabini miyazakii
TACTAGAGCACCGTCACACCTTGGGTCCTATTCGAACGACGAAACAGTTGGCGGACATAATCACTTCAGTTTTACCATCTTCATCGTCAACTCACCTCAGGTAAATCGTATGTTATGGCCCTCACGGCTGACTCTATTGTGGAGCCAGACAAGAACAGAAAGTCAATGCACATTTTTTCGCGTGTCGGTAACAAACAATTAGAAGTAGCTTATGATATCTATCTTGATATGTACAGTTGTTTTAGATATCTGCCTTCGTATAAATCTCATACTGACGTTTTGCACCACTCTTGTTTACTGCCAATCGGGTTGCCTCCCATTGGGCTCTGATATCTAACATTGCGCTTTACGTGACAAACACAAACTGCAAAGGCTCCCTACCACTACTGAATTTGTTGAGTATTAGTTTGTTTTATACATAAAACGGTTCTATAATCGACATTGTGGGCTCATAAGAGACATTTTGGGGTAGCTTGCTGGTATCAGTTGGAAAAACGCGTGGACACAAACTTGTTAGGTTTTAACTGACAAATGACGTAACGATTAAAGTTTACGATTCGGTCATGCCTGCTGGTATTTCATAAACAGAGCAGTGGCCGACATCCTCATCTTACAGACATGCAGGGGCCAAAACACAGTTCCAATGAGGATACGGTGCACTAGGAACGAGTTATGACGTGTTATACTCGAACCGTTCAGTGGTTTTTTTCGAAATAGAACTACCAAAAATTAAAAGTCATACGTGTTCGGTCTGCAACGTTCAACAAGTTTTCGAAACAATTATTTACGCGAACTGGGTGATTAAGTTTTTGACCGTCGAATGTCCCTAGCTTTCAGTTAGAACAAATTTGTTATGGAGTTTACCAGCGTCAATTACTCTCGGGTTGTTTGCCGCTATTACTGTTAATTGTATAGTCAACGGTAATGACAAATTTCCCAACTGTGTGGTGTTCCGTTACAGCTGTTCACCATTGGCAAAGCCGCATCCAGCAACGCGTATCTTTCAAGCGTTACGAATATTCGTTAACAACGAACTGAACGAGTTATGTTTGGGTTTGGAACTGGCTGAACGACTGTTAAAGCCATGCCATTTGTCTGAGAATGGGAAAGGTGGACGGTTGGCAGTGATATCGTTCCATTCATTGGAAGACCGTCTAGTCAAATGGGCGTTAACAAACTCAGCAGAGCTTACAACCGATGGACTGGCTGTACAATTGGCTAATCGGACCCTACCCACCCAATTAGGCCTTCAAAAGCGACGGACTATGCTGCAACAACTCCGACAGCATACGGTGCCTGCGGTTGAACAAGTGCCAAGATGGAAAAAGGTAAGAGCATATTGTGGAGCACAACGGGTTGGCTTCACAGGATAGCGCTTGTTGACACCTTACTGCAGTGTACCAACCGAGTACATTAGTAGAAAGATTTCAAATACGGAGTGTTGTCGTGAAGTTTCCCAGGACACAATATTTATATTGTGCTACGTGCAAACCATACGGTAGTGAGTTCGATACTCTGCTATTCTCACTGACTAGTTTCAGACAACATGGAAGTATTTGTTGCGTAATACCCAAATCAAGCATTTATCAGTGTGCAAAGTTTAAAACACTAATTTTTACTGCATTACATGCGACCACTAATGTTGTAGTTTAGTCGTGTGATCCATGTCGATCGTGAGCAATTTATCCAATACTTTTCAAACCAAAACAGGCTGTTTACTTTGTACTATCCCACGAATTTCAATGCAACCGTTACCATCTATCGGCATATACTTATACCAAAAAGAATACGCACGCATCAGTCTTCGTTGATCTAATACGATGTTATACATTTGCTGATCTCAGACCATAGGACCGTTGATACCAACCGATGGGGAGATTGCTGAGAATCCACGCTCTCGATCGGCAAAACTGCGAGCAGGAGAAAAAGCTTGATGATCCATCGGTCGGTAATGAGCCAGCACAACATCACCGGGTGGCACTCAATTCGAAGATACTTGAACAGATGCCTGCCGGAAATTTTGCTATCTGAATTCATGGATGGAAATGACTGATCAAGAGTATCACAAAACCTTTTTCTTCTAGCATTTCATGTCTCGAAGCGAATCACTATGTATACATATACATATTTATTTGAAAAAATGCACTGTTACACGCACACATCTCATCTCGAAGTAAAAGACGGCGCTTCTCGAGACTAGTAACTTCCGTTGTTAGCACAGACGGAAGCTATGCTCGGCAGAAAGGCCGTGTAAACCAAATGGGCTTGCTCACAGTACCACCCCCTTGTTGGATGTCCACGCGATTAGTTTAAGTCACAAGAATAAACAAGGCGTAGATGACTATAGCATTTATTTACAAGTTGAACTTACTATTGAGATGAACATTAATATTCCACTATGAAAGACTTGAGTACCTTTGATAGCTTTCGATCTGTAATAAACTTATTTAGTTCGCCCGTCGTAATCCACGCAAAATCGGTGATACCCGGAAGAGCGAGCATTGATTCACCGTGCCACGCTCGGTCAACGAAAGCATTGTAAAAGTACATCTGCGGCAGAAAAGAAGTTATGAGGTCAGTCAAACATAGTTCATGTTTACGTGGCGATCCTAGGTTCTAGGGATCATGAACGGAAAACATCAATATATTCCCTGGCATATGAATGTTCAACATTCATGTCCCTAACCAGAAGATGCTATCGCTCGAGCTGTTGCTCGCAGCATCAGTGGCGGTAAATATCGTACAAGAAAAACATCAAAAAACCAAGACAAAATAAAACAAGGCTAAGTTGAATAACTAAAGAAACGTAGGTGACGACGCGCCATCGACCGCACAGCATTTTCAATCAAACCAGCCGGGTGACCGTAACGACCCCAAACGTGCGGGAGACTATCTCAATTCAAAGTGATAGACACGGTCTTCATGTCTCGTAATCACGTGTTGCTAAGCCACCTCGAGGTTATATCCGAATGTTGATGGTTCCACTACATAATCTCCGGAGAAGCAAACCCTCAGTCGGCATAGGGAGTACGTGACGTAGCCATTATACATTATGCAACATGATTATTTGACCAGTCGGTCACGTATCCAGAACGTTTCAAAATGTGCGGCGCAGAATGGCCGCGTCGCTCACGCAATCACCCCACCTGATGTGGACTAACTGGCAGAGACCACAACGTCCGGATACAGGGTTTGTTGACATCTTCCTCACGAGCAGGCCACTTTTCCGAACCATAGGGCAAGACAACGCATGTACACACACAGTACACACCCTTCCTCTCAGGGACAACAAGACGTCGTTCCGGCGCTACAGACCACGTAGATCGGTAAAGACAACACGTGCCTTTCCCATTCTCGCCGACATCTCACTGACAGTGTTCAAATCTGACGAGATTGTGCTACCCAATTATGTGAAACGATTCACAGCCTCGGGCAATACAATGCATGGGAGTGGAAATGCTCTAGTCTTGAAGCAGTATTTTGCATTGGTAAGCCCGGTCATCCATTGTTCAGTAGAAGAACCACACATCAGTCGGCTGATATCATTGTACACCCTCTTCGAATGCGCATTTATGAACGGCTATTCTGGACGTTCTTGATTGCAAAGGATGTCTAAACACTCCTTTCTTATACATAAATATATACATATATTGTTATAAGAAAGGAGTGTTTGGGCATATGAGATCCCTGGGTGTAACCGCTGCCGATCGATATTACTCTGCTTACTCCAACAAACTACGTCGAGCCGGATGACTGGTACGACAAGTCTAAACGTGATGTAAAATATCACTTACTATAATGATCTTACCTCCATCTCTATCGTTGCAGGTAGGCTGTGTGGGATTGTTGATCGCCTCAACTGCCCGACAGTCATCTCCCCAATTTTTAACATTACTGGCCTGCTGCCGATGAGAATAGCGAAAGCACACCGTACAGTCACAAAATTTTAATTATTGTAATGTCACAAAAAATGTTCAACTGTTGACCAAAGGGAGGATGTACATTGCAAGTACGTGTTCAGTTTGCTCCACAATCCACAGAAAAGTTTACTTAAGCAGAGAATAAGAGGAAGTTCTCGGTATGCCACTAGTGTTGTCTATGTCTGTTGGTCTCTATCGAGCGAGTGGACTTTGTGAAGAACTCGGCGCTGCGTCGGTGTGCGTTTGACAAATGTGAAGGTTCACAGTGATAAGTGAAACAACGAAAATGTTCTGTGTAGCTTGCACTATACAATATACCGGCAGCTAAACGATGACTTGACCACGTTTAACTGTGACGGCAAGCGTAGTATCCAATAAGACGTCTTCGTACCAGTCAAAAGTCTGACGCGCAAAAAGTCGTCAAACTTGCAGATACAGGTTCACCAATGATTGCGAAACTCCTTCATGTCAGAGTAAGTTTCTAGTCAGCGATGTGGACAGTTGCGAACTACCCAACCAAGTAGACGACACATACCAACCATGCGCACCGGGACGGTCAAGTCTTTTATACCCTGTGACCACATCGCTTGGCCGCCCTGTGGTTTCTTCCAACCATCAGCAGCCACACATAACAAGGTGTGGTGTGGCAGACGCTCCAAAGTGGCGGAGAATGCGATTTCACCATCTCGGTTATAGATCACGAACTCGCACAGTCCTCAAACACGCGCCCACGGATTGTCGCCTCGCTCACACAATCAGCTCATTTGATGCCGGCTAGCAGGCGGAGACGACGGTATTCGAATACTGAGAGTGTGGATGCATCTTCCGCACGAATGGACCAGGTCTATGATCCATAGAGCAAAACTGCGCAAACACGCGTAATAAATTCTGTGTTTAACTGATAAACGGACGTTTTGTTGACGTCACTGGTGACTAGGGTTGGCGAATGCACTATACGCTTTCGCTACCCCGATGGACAACACCTCGTCCGCAATATTACAAGCTGACAATACTATCTACGTAGGTGAAGTGATCCGGAGTCTAGAGCGGTCTGCCTGTAACTAAAAAACAGGGTCAATGCCAATCCAACTTTGGAACAACACTTTATACTTTGAAAGTGCAGACCAGACATACAGACTGACCGTATCATTTGATCGATTCAGCATGGTGTACATGTTTTCTGCAAATGAACTGATTCAAACAATTTCGTTCGGATACTAACTATCGGTTAGCTTTCCATATGATAGAAGCTGCATTTTGAGATTTTCGGAATCTCTGAGTGATCCTCTTCCAGAATATCGTCCATCACATGATTGACAAGGACGGGGGAATTTGAACACAGTGTCTACCCAAATCAGCCATGCAATCGCGGAAAATCAAACTAACCCTAAACAAGCATACACACTCATTTGACTAGAAGAGTTCTGGTGAGAGCGTGCAAATGAACTTTCAAATATGTTCATTCAAGACCCAAGTCAACTGAGGTCCTTGACGTGCAGGTACATGTTTATTGTGGCAGAAAATCCTAGACTGTGTAACGTGCTTTTTCATCTGTAATCGATGATATTAGCAACAGTACGGCAACGATAAGCGATGTACTTTTGTTGCGTATTCATTTGCACCTTAGCACTCGTGGAAAGTGGTTTAACGAACATGAAGGTCTCCATATATAGGCTGCTTGCAGATTTCCTCTGTGGAGTTGGACGAAATTGACCTACAGCCGTTGTTTAGTAACTCTAACTTCCCCAATACAGTGCAAATTCACGTTGATAACATTGCATATTTTTCAGCCATGTGTATTGTTTAGGGTGTGGTTAGCAATCACCGACATCCTGATAAACAAGCTACGAAAATTGTTAGAACAAATTAATCACGCGCAGCCAGCGTAAGTCGTCTAAGTCAACTATAGGATAGTGCTAGCAAAAGCTCTAGCTTACGCACAAGTTCCTAAGCAGTCTTATGGATACCAACTTAGTGAATTTTGCTTTGTTAAATTTACGTATGGTAAGCCCAAAAAATGGTTACAATCGGCATAAAAAAGTCCTTATCGTATTTTTGCCTGGCCCCGGCATTAGAGCATCACATAACGTATCAGCCAATCATTTCGTTTCAACAGGACTACTTGGAGGACCCGACAGTATGGAGTAGATTCAAGGACACCTCATCGAATTTCAGGTGAAGTGGCTTACCCTAATAAAGCTGGGCTGGCATACAACATCTGCATACAAAACTCTGTTGTATTGCTCGCAATCTGTGTCGAGGTTATGGATGTGCGGGCACAATTCAAAGTCGCATGTGGCCTTTCTGTTTTGTGGTCTTGTTACTGAACTGTCATTCCGATTCAAGAAGGGTCACGTACAACGCAACAATGAGTTCAGGCCATTATTTACCAATGCTTTGGTTAAGCCACAACGGGCTGAAGCCGAAAGAATTATGGGTTTGCAACGTTTCAAACCTCTCGGAGAACTCATCAGAAAATCTACATTGTACATGCTTCACATGTGGTAATCATCAACTGACATGCGATGTGTAGAAAGGTTACCAATAGGATGTGTAGATTTATGATTCATCTGAGATCACAACGTAAAGAACCCAGATACGAATTACTCTGGACAGTTGTTGCGAAACTTATAACTCTTAGGTTTAACTCATGATAGCTTAACCAAATTACTTACTAATGCGCATCACCACAACACATATCCTATCCTATTCTGTTTACGGTTCGGCAGTACTGACTTTCGTTAACAAAAGCTCAAGTCATTTTGAGGAGAGCCTTCGCTGGCTGCTGTGAGGGATTACAAAGACCAGACCCTATGTTTGTCCATCTGGAGGGTCTTGTGACGTGGTTGTTTCTGTCCCACTATCAAAGTTACACAATGGATCAAGCACAACTTGGTCATAAAGCAAGGATTCACTACAACTTACGCACACACCCAATGCCGATTGAATTAAGAACGACACTGCACTTATGTAGGTTGATGGCATTCAAGCGAATCACATTAGCCTACCGCGCCTGGAAGTCTAGTGATCCCGACTAACGACCTTGCGTAGTGGATAAGCCGGCATGGCAGAACGAGGTCGTGGACATCAAATGTTGATGCAGACACACTTCTTCATGCCCTCACACAGTCTGTTCTACGCTTTTTCCGCAATAAATAGACGGTGTTGCGAATCTGGCTGTTAATTTGCCGAAACAGCAGGTGAATCTTGTACTGGTTTTTTTTCGTCACCTCTGTGAAAAGCCAACGAAAACGGAAGAAAGTTCCAGGACACATTCTATCCATTTTTCCGATGGAAAAAGAAACTAATTTGAGCAGTTAGGTCGTTAGTCCCAATAATCAAATAGTGTAGCCCCGATTATGGGCTATCACATCCCCGAATAAAATCAACTGAAGAACCATTACAGTGCTCGAATTTGCGTCCACCAAACGCAACACATTAGTATACTCTCCTCATGATGTATAGTTGAACAGACACTCAGTCTCGTTAGAAGTATATGCGACCACATTGCAATATTGCAGAATTCAAATAACAGCTCGAGTAGTTGAGATAGCTTGCACTTAGAAA
This sequence comes from Paragonimus skrjabini miyazakii, assembly GCA_014338405.1. Lineage (NCBI taxonomy): Eukaryota > Metazoa > Platyhelminthes > Trematoda > Plagiorchiida > Troglotrematidae > Paragonimus > Paragonimus skrjabini miyazakii. Next base: position 42,168 of record JTDE01004043.1, read on the forward strand.
CTTGGTGTTTTTCTGTTGACGATGAAATAGAGATTTCCCTCTGGCCTATTCGTGTTTGTCAGCAGTTTTTCGATTCCTTCTCTTAACAGAATCTATCTTAACTGACCAATCTTTCACCCTTTGGACCAACTGTATGTGAAGTTTTCTTGTCTCTGAACATCGCCCTGTAAAGTCCACACATGTTTTTCATAAGACGAGGCCCGACAAATCCAAGCAAACCAATTCGATTCTATCCGTATCTTTCAACTCTACTGCCCATTAGTTGAAACAACTTCTGATTTGTTTGTTAACCGCACACGGTAGTGGTGTAGATCTGGCCACCAACGGGCGGAGTATCATGGAATAACATGTCGGTAGACCTGGTCAGTATTTTTATTTCCTTAAGGTCAGGTCCGTACGCGTTCCAGTGGACAGTTTATTCTGCGTGCCTGATTGTGGACTTCGACTGTACTAGCACAAGCAGTGTGAGAGTTCGTGACACTGGTACTCCACTACTCCACTTTTAAGTGTTACCTAATCGAGCTGCGCCACCTTACGTTATATAAGAGAAATAGAAAATTGTCATGCACGATATCGTTGTTAAACCATTTGATTTGAAGAAATTGGTTCACGTATGTTTGGCAGGCCAGGGGCTACTTACAGCACTTACGGTGTAGTGGACTTGTGAATGGTTCAAAAGGTCTCACCGATTGGTATTGTGCGATCAACGGCGTGCTACAACTTTCCTCTGCTCTTTGCTCTGTGTGTGCTCGAAGCCCCGCAGCTTTCCAATTTCCCGTTGCTATTATTCTATGCTGACTACATTAAAATATAAAGTGGACATTGTGACTGAAAGTGAGAAGCTCCTGAGATTTAAGCATATTACACCACTGGGTCACAGACAACCGGCTCCCGGATGACACAGTTGACTACAAAATGATATAATTCTGTCATTCGGGCTGTACAGAGTAAATTTTTAAAAGCGAAAATCGAGTATTGCTATATGTAAACGCGACTTGAGCACGACTTTCTCAAGCGACCCTAGTCTGCCTCCTAATAGTGAGTCAAAGACCAAGGAATCCAACTCGGTTGTCGGGTTACTCACCAGCCTATTCGTAATATAATGTTCATTTCGTTAGTGCACTTTCACCTTGAGCTAAATGTCCATCCTTATTTCGTGAGGGAGAGAGTACAATGTGGAGTTACAGAATGGGCTGCGACACTGCTTTCTATCCTGCCTAGATAGGTTGCACAAACTGAGCCAGTTTTCAACGCGCTACTGGCGTATCAGAGACTTGTTCCTCGTAGATAGTCTTCCATGAGCCTCGACTCCTAAGAAAAATCCTTGTGTCTAAGGGAAACAACCACTTCAGAGGTAAGTCGCTAAAGTTACACCATGAGCAGTCATTTGTGAAAACAGCTACTTCCGGTAATTCTCATCAAGCTTTTACAATTACACAGGATACATGCGATTTATACGTGAAAAATTAGAACAAATCAGATGGGCCACTGAAATCATAGACGTGGGGAAGATCATAGTCTGCTGAAAATTGAGAGCGTTAGTGAATGTGCGACACCACTGTCAGTAACTGCTACATCAAACGAACTGTTTGGCTTGCAGAAAACCGTTTTAACGTACGCGTGTGCCCAAACTGGATCAACCTACCGGTCTATCTTAACTGCATCGGCAGTTAAATGTAGGCACAAACTTGACGCACACATTCGAGACATCAAATCGAGTAGTTAGATCGTCAGAATCGTTGCAGTGAAATAAAACTACTCTCAACTCTAGTCTTAGAACATCAAAGGGGGTATCGTGGAAGGCGTTTTTGATAGCATCTGAACTATTGTCTGATAGATCATATGCAGACATGACAAATAAACGATGTCTTTCTGGTCTGTGTCAACAGACTGACTGAAGTGCCAAGTCTGATGACATACAGACGACCATTCACTAAAATCCAGTCGAGTAGGCTCTGCTGAGCTCAGTGCGATCCCCACACTAGGCAGAGAGCAAGGTTCGGCTTCGTAATCACCAGAAGACTCGAGAAAGAACCACTGTCACACCAGTAACCAAGGGCGGACTCAGGTGAAGGACAATGGTAGGATCGTAAAGGTGCATTTCGACGACACGGCACACATTCAGTTTTAGACTCAGAGGAATATCCACCAGAGCAGCTTGCTGATCTACTTATAGAAGAATGCAGGTATTAAACAGCTCCAACGTTTACCAATTGTCTTGACTTGAAGTTGACAGCAGAGGAAAAAGTGAAAATGAGTGAATTGGTCTTTCAGGGCAACGATAACTTCTGACACCTCCCGATCATTTATGCTGCAGTAGTGGGTTGACTTGAGGGACTCTACTCGGAGTCTCTGACTGAAAAGTCTGACTCATGAGGCCAATGCATATAGGGTTTTCTTGGAGGACGCAGCTGAAGCGAACGACTGAACAGTCTGGTTCAATTGGTTGTGAAAGGACTATCCAGTTTGAGGAAACAGTGAATGATGCAGTGCTGCCTGACGCAGACTGCTGTTGCGCGCAGTGGATATATTCGGACCTACATCAGGCTTATTTATTCCGGAAGTGTTTCGACGGTATTAGGTTATACGCCGTTGGTCACGGTCAGCTTCTGGGCGATCGGAGTGCTCTTTAGTTTGAAGGCACCCCTTTTTCCTGATTCAGAAGACATCAACGCCGCAGCTATGAAAATAGTTCTGCTGTATATCAACAGGAACATATTTCACTACCTGAGCACTCTTACACGGTCGGTAAGTGTCACCGCTTTTCGTCTGACTGCTCCCATTTGGTCTGTCTGACATGTTCGTACATGAAAGTACCGACGTCCTAGTCAGCAGAGCCCTCTGTCTACATGCAATGCACAAGCCTAATCATCACAAGGTAGCAGCACTTGCCAACACCACGCGTGCTGGCTAAAATCACCTGTAGTTGAGTGGGACATGAAATTAAGGGATATGTGCAATTTAGTTTCTAACGCATTATTCCTACAGAAATAAAGACTGAAACGTGGAAACGAAGGGTATCCAATGGCGGGACACGATCAAACCGAAAAGAAAAACTTGACGCTATCCAGACGGGCGTATGAGCTTCAAACTTTACGCGGATACGATTTATGGCAAAAAATTCACGTACCTCAGATACATAAATAACATTATCATGCAAACCCAGTATGCATGTCTGAAAATTGCTATTCCAAGTTAACATTCCCTATAGAAGATCTCAAGGACATTCTGCATTATTTTGTAACTCAGTCGAACATTGGTTCCTATATTCATGTGAACGAACAAGAAAACGGCCATCATCATACTGAACAACCGGCATCCGTCAACGCCAACGATGTTTCATCAGGAGAACTGACTCAACATATCGCGTTCAGAAGAAAATGACCAAATGTTGAAGCCCGTCTATTTTACCGCATGGAATACGAAGATCGCCCGCACGGACCAAGCAAAGGCTGAATAATAAGATCCGGTTATGCTAACTCACTTATTTCTCCGTTAAACGGCGGTGCAGGGTACGCGAACATAGAAAAGAAACAAATGTAAGCGGCTATCACAAACGTTATTCCAGTTAGTGTTTGTTGTGCAAAGACTCGGCGATAATACGTCATATTTCGCGAGTTTGACCTTAACTGACAACACTCAGCTGACTGTTCACATCATACGGGGCACAATTATAATTAGTCGAGTGAACGGTATCTTCGTAAATTGTATAGCCTACCTTATCCTGGAGGCAGCGAGACATAATACTAATTCAAATAAACGAAGATACAAGAAAGAATTGGCAACGCTATAACGTACAGCGTAAGCGCGGCAGGCTGCAAGTGATATAAGTAAACAGCATCTTATTCAAAAATACCGTGCGAAGCTTATGTTACCTGCACTCCAAAGCGTTCACCGGTTTCGTTATCTCGATATTTGTAAACGTGTACAGCAGAAGGTGCGTTGCCAAATATGCGACATTTTGACGCTGGTGGGAGGTAGCCATCAATTATCTTAGATACCATCTACAAAGAGTGATGAAATGAAGCAGAACAATGAAAAATAACGAATGAGAACACCGCAAGACGCAATTATTGAAATAATCCAAAGCTGGTTGGATCGATTATGTCAAACAATAAATAAAGACAGACAAAAGTACACAACGAAACGAAACCCAGTCAGCGGTGGCAAGTTAAACGCAGACACCCTGAAAATCCTCCGCGACAATCCACATTACTTTGGTGTACATGATCTTGATCAGATGGTGTTGTAGACGAAACCGCCACTCACCACAACAGCTGTCAGAGGACTTTTATTTTTTTAAATACACATACGATAAGAACAATCGAAAAAGCTGAAAATAGTGGGTTCCTGATGAAGTAGAACCTATGAACAACATTTACCGATCCCCTTGGATCCGAAGATGACAAAGACTTGTGAACTTAGTTTGTGTAAAGAACATGAAACGTGCATATCCGGATGGGCTATAGAGGAAGAAGACATTTTTGTCAGAGAATAACCCGTTGATGTCGTCCCTGATTCGTGATTGTGATGGCCCTCGACGGTGTTGGTGGGCTGTACGTGAAAAGTACGGCTCACGAATCTACGGCTTCCAGCGACTTGACAAACGGGTCAGGCACTTCGAGGAGCTGGTCAACTAGCCCGAGTCTGCCTATTCAATCGTGGACAATGCAGACTGTGTAATTAGTTACGACAATGCTGACGATCCTACGTCGGAAACCGACGTAAACCTAAATAACTGAGACGTAATGAAGCCGTAGGTCTGGAACTTCTTTCTCCAGCTCTTTTGAAAGATGATAGAAAGAGATTGTTTTCTGAACTGACCTTACTCCTTCGTTCCACGTAGGAAACTGAAGGGCTGCTCCGTGATTGGTGCTTATTAGCAGTCAGTCCTACTTTCGGAAAAGGTCACAAGACATAACGTGACAACCACAGAGGCGTTGGCCTTATCCTTATCGCATCCAAGCTGCCCACGGATCTCATAATGCGGCAGCTTCTGAAACACAGAGAGAACCATATAAGGGGGAGTAATTAAGTGTCCGGCCTGTTCGCAGGTGTATCGATCATATTTTCACCTTTTGAACGGTCGTCCTAGGTCCGTTTGAACGATCTCTTGCCGTTTCATTCTTAATTTTGCCGAACAATCAATCTACCGACAGCAAGGGCTGTGTCGTCGGTGGAGAATAAGTACCAAATTAGCTTAGAAACTAGGCTTAGTGGTTTTTACCTCGACGAATCAAACAGATGCTGCACCCAAATCTCACAGGCCACTCATGAAGCAGGTACTGCATATGTGGCATGTAATAGGGCTGCCGACACATCTCAAAAAAGGTGGAGAGGCGTTAGTAGAGCCCTTGACTCAATTGTTTCAATTTATGTGGATGACGGAAAGCATTCTTCTGTCCTGGGATCGCCCAATAGTAGTTCCTATATTCAAGGAGACCGCAGGGGAATTAGCTTGACCCCAGTCATTACTATGGTTCTGACTTTTATTACACTTCGTCGAATTACTACAGCCCAAGAAGCAGATATTAAAGAACAGGCAGTATTTCGTCCTGGATGAACTGTATTGATCACATTTTTATTCCTCATCAAATTCTGGGACAATGTCATAAGTACCGCCGGCCAACATGTGTCTAATTTCCCCACTATGAAGGTGCCGTCGATTCAGTGGATCAATATGCACTCTTAGAGTCGCTTAACCACAGAGATGTACTGACCGAAAATGTGAATATACACATATATATATTCTAGTTTAGGTTGATCAGCTGTAATCTATGCAGAACAGACAGAATGTCGGCGTAAGCTTTTTATCCTGTGGAAAGTCGATGGATAAATGTCAAGTTGTGAAGGTAACGTTGAACGATATTCTACGTTCCAAAGTATGCCTTAAGATGCGTTTTACGAACTCAAAGAGCAGGATGCCTCTGTAGTGACCTTGTTCACTTATTACCAACTGTGTTAGAGCTCCTATTGTCATTTGAACCCTTTTTTTGCGAACCTTCCTATGTGCCAAAATATGCCTGAACAATTAGGGATATCGACAGATCTCCCGTACATAACTCATGCCGCGCGCTTGTTCACCGTACGGTTGTATTAGTGTTTCGTCTCCTTACTCGCTCGCAGACGTCAATTTCGTGTATCGACCATATACTTTTTATTTACTCACTGCGTTATTCTCGACAGGTCTTCCTTGTTCGTCTGATCCTACACTTCTCAAAGACTGTTATATACATCCAAATGGAAGTTTGATCAACTTCAGAAACTGTATCAGCAATGGCATATGCGTGCAACATCAAACAGATTCCTACTTTCAAGGCTTACACCAGCATAGATCACTTATGAGGATCAGGAGAGACACGCACAAGGCATCCGTGACAGCAGTGCTGCTATACGGTCAGGAAACATAGATGACTAAAAATCGTCTGCCAATGTTCCATCATCCGTGTATGGGTTCAATCGTGTGGCGCCAAAAATGAATTTAAAAAGCGGATGCTTGATGGTGAGTGGATGGGTGCAACCGCTCAGGCTGCGGGGACGCATAGACCCAGGTTCAGTAGTGTATATGCTGTCACAGCTAAACGTTAGTCGACCAAGATAATTCTTCGCAGACATGAGTGGAAAGTATATGGTTTGGCTAATACGAGTCCACCCAAGAATGCATTTTCACAATTAGATACAACCAGCATTTTCAAATAAAAAAATGAGGAAGTTCTACTTCTTAAGATCAGAACTGCTGAGATCGTTGACTAGTAACTTTTTTTAAAATTTGAATTACTAATTTTCGATGACGATTGAGTTAACAAACATTAAGACAGTCAAGCAAATTGCTATCGTAACTTTCTTGTTTACCTGTGGCTGCAAAGCAATTGCCGGCTATAATTTGTATATTATTATTACTATAGCACTGGTTGCGCGAGGCAGAGTAAGCTGTTATTCGCTAATGTCTCAGTCTACCAACTGTGGAAAACCACACTAGTGTTGCATAATCAAACAAAAAATGCTGGCTAAATCAGCAGATAACCCTTTGGAGTGTCATCCTTGAGGTTACCCAACTTTTAACCCACTGTAAAATGGCACATTTCTAAAGATGTTCCATTAATAATCTGCTGCTTAAGTAACTCCTCGTTTTTTCAGGATTGTCTTGCGAGACATTGAGCGAACTGATCGCAGAACTCTGTGAAGCGCGTTGCTCTGTAGATCACCCAAGAATATGTGTCTCACCAAAGACGTGTAATGAGATAGGACTGGGACGGTTTCTCGATTGGAGAAGGTTTAACCAATCAGTGTTTGCGCCCAAGCTGCTACAGACGGAATTATGATTAAACTGGCGTTAACCAGTCACAGACGGCGATCAGCTGCCGTTGAATGCATATCTGTGTCAAACAACCGAGTTGCTAGATGCAAGGTCGTGGAACAACACAGCAACAAACTGGCCAATCAAAACGCGAGAACGCCTGTCACTTAATAACAATCGTAAATGTTGTCGCTCCTCTATAGAAGGTGCTTTTTTATTTTTCAATAAATTGAGATTGCTTAGTGCCGCTCAGATTCCTGTTCTGATCTCCTCTTGATTGGGCAGCTCAGTACGCGAAAGGACGGCCGGCCGTTTCCTCATGATTAGAACGGTAGGTTTACACAGGTAAGCAGTTTGCACTTGTGGGTCACTTTCAGAACCCAAGTTTGGCGTACAGATTCAGGAATCATACAGCGTAACAAGGAAACGGCCAAAAAGCACGTGTGTGAACAGCAGTATCAAGTTGAAGTTTAGTACTCAACGAAACGACAGTATTCAATGAAGTTGATACAGAAAAACTCGACAGCCACGGATTATTTGCTAATTACCGCAATGTTTATGACATGACGATATGTGTCAAGGTTAAACCATATTACAATGTCTTATTTTTTGAGGTCTTTACATAACAAACTGGTGGGGTGTAGGAAAAACCACAGGACGGAGTTGATGCAAATGGAACGTGGGAATATCGTGGAAAACGCGGTGTTTGAGAATGCCACAAATAGGGGGTTGACCACATTTGATTTATCAATAAAGCAGCCAGGTTGTCGATTCGAACGAACGAAACAGTGACTGTCCCCTAGAGACGACTCACCAGCCTGAGCGATTGCAGTTAAAAGTTTGAATGCGTTCATTTGGTAACGCTCAACGTTCGATCAGTGAAGAAGTGATCGACACGTTCGTCGCGCAAGCGCCGTTTTCTCTCGCATGAAGACAAACAAAGGCTAGAACGACATAATGAAATGAGACGTAGAATAGCCTTAAAGTTTCACCAATGGCGAGATGCCCGTGAATAAGGAAACAACAAGCAATACGAACCTGTCTCAAGTTATGACCAGGTTCAACTGGAATCGACGGCAGACACCACACGGGCTCTTCTTTCTCAAACGTTTGTTTGACAAGCATGAACACAGGTCGATCCAGCTGACGCCAAGCTGTTCGCAAATTGTTTGAAACATCTGCTTCTGTGAATGTAAACATGAAAGTGATGCGTTAAATAAAACCAAACGGCCCATAATAGAGTAGTTCTTACTGCCAATTGTAAGGCCTAAGTTTTAGCAGATGGCCAACCGTTAGAAATGAGAGAACGCAAAGAAAACAATCAGAGGCATCACTCGCATTTAAAACGTTCGTTTTCACACAACCTGCACAGATTTGGTAAGGCTTGACAGTACCTACGTCGAAGACCACGGATGTTGGCTCCAGTCACAGCGGTCAGACTCCAAATTTCAGTTGTGAATAGATAGTCTTGGTCCAAAATCGCCATGCGATCTTGTTTACCAACCCAAAACGAGCACTTTTTTACAGCACAGGTTAGATGTCCACATTATTTAAGGAAGATAACTAAGAAAACTTAGTAAAAGGGGACTGTTCAGTAGTAAACTACTAACTGACAAACCGTATAACACAAATATCACCCAAGTTAAACGAATAGTGACTACTGCTGTATTCGTTTATTAGCCTACACCGAGTAGGATGAAATGCGACGGTCTACCAATCAACGACTCGGTGAAAGTGCCCAGTCTGCGATGGCTCGGCGACTGAATCGAGATGCCAGCTAAGCGTTTATCGTACTCAGCATTAGTCAGAGATGGCAAAAGGTTGGATAAAAACACGATGTGGTCAAGCATGACGTGGTAACTGAACGACGGACCCTGACTGGGCCACTGAGTATGGTCGGAAAAGGTCGCCTCCCAGTTTGGTCCATATGGTGATTCAAATGACAAACTAAAACTGTCACGGGACTATTTATCCCTATAAGGATGCCTGTGTTCCAGGGAAAACGTTTAATTTAATCAACATGAACACAGAGGCCCTGAATATTTCAAACGTAACCTTTATTATTTTTGACTTAATGGACCGTCAACATGCCGCGTCGATCAGCCGTTTCGTGACCTTGACCACCGTTTTTTGTAACTGTTATCCAACATCCCGATTTTAGATTTGTAAGCCACCATTCACCTTATAGATGCCCAAACATCTTCGCCATGGGATATGCTTTCCGTTGGTAATAATGTCTCCACTAAATTGTCGTTTGGGTTGATTTGCAAACGATTGGCGCGTCACTTCTGATCGAAAGTAAACTTTTTAGCTCAAATCAGGTGATTCTATCGACTTCTAACGGTATGTCACATTTTGTGATATTGTGGGGGACGGTCAGGCAGGAAGTGCGAGCATTCCAACTCTCGACGGAATACCTCAACACAGGGGGAAATGCGTTCAAAAACCCACGGTGAGCGGATGGAGAACGGCGTGGGCCACCGGATGAGTCATCGCTCAACCGGATTGGACCAACGGGCGAGACGTGGCAGTCGGAATAGAATGAATGACCAAATTGAAGGCGTGATTATTCTAACACTCTCAAGAATATCTCGACACGACTATAGAGTACGTTCAAATCCTATAGTAGATAGACGGAGGACAGCACGAGCGACCGGATAAGCCATCGCTCAACGAAATCGGACCAACGGACGAGGAATAGCAGGCAGAAAACCCCCGGGTAGAGGGCGCCAATCACACACCTAAACCGGGTAGAAGTGCACACGACGCGTGAACGGAAACCTGGGGGTGTTGTGGACTGGAATGCTGACTCATAAACGTAAGCGCGCGCGTAGCATGTGAACTAGCGAGTTGGGCAATAAAGATTGTGCTTTAATGGACGCCTTTTCGCTACAATACGTCCGGTTTACTTTTGTGATGCTTATGACAAAACATCTTATACTGCAACGTTGCGACCAATAGCATTCCTGTATTCATGTGATTATTGCCCCTTCTAACTGATTACATTTAATTATTGACTTAACATTTACTTCGAGAATCTCTCAGTGTAACCCAGTGGTAATATTCCCGATTACCGATCTGTGTGACGGTTTCCAGTAAAGGTGAACTAACACAGATTTGTTCGCATTGGTGTAATAGAAAAAAGCACGTCACTTAGGCTTGCGTAAGTACTACTTCGTGTTGAAGAGCAGACGCAATTTAAGACGCGATTTATCAGTTGATTCAAATTCAACGCAACGACGCAACCTTAATCCCATCAGTCTGTATCAGGTTCAACTTCTTGAATAGAACTAAAAACTACCCAACGACCATGCATAACGTCATAGAAAAATAGGCGGTTTTCATGCCACGTTTATTTCGTTAAGTGTGACCTCTAATCGGAACACAGTATACCAAAAACGTCTAATGCTAGATTTACCTCAAGACTCAATGTGCGCAACTTACACAAAGTGAAAACTTTAGAACTGGCTTTAATAAAATGCCTGCGGTCGCTTTAAAATAACAATGATCGTCGGATATTGTGTTAACCGATTCCGCCATCCATCTGATACAGAACTTTATAACATCGCCTGGGTAAAACGATAAGTATAGAAACTAGAGAAGACTTTCATACTTTGGAAAACACAATCAGAAAACAACACTCACTTGTCTTAGAATCACTTGGTTTAAACTTTTCAGCTTCTAATTGCCATCCCAACTCCTGTTCATAAGCAGTCAGCAACGTTGTTTCTTGGGCTGCGGACGGAGAACTGGAAGAACGACCCTGTTCCAATGCTTTGGACAGTTCAGCCTGTTCACACTGTTCTCGATATTCATGAGCAGAAAGCTGACTTTTTTCGAATTCCATGCGAGTAAATAATTCGGAGACATTTTGCTCGAGAGCAGTCAGCCTGGGTGCGACCACTGTAGGACGACGAATACAAAGTCCAGTAAATAACTTCCAGGCACGGACACCCGCTAAGGATGGGCTTTGAGGAGCCTACGGAGGATGAAATTAGTAAAGACTGATATGAGCAAGAAGTTTGAAAAGATCAAGTCTGGAAAAAAGTAACGTAAAGTTGTGAGCTTGTGCCTCTGTCGGTATATCACGTGCATCGCTGGTTGGGATCCCGCCGAAGCCCAGCAGAACGTCTCACGACAAGGAAAACATCTTAAGGATGAAGCGTGAGGCAGCAGTGCTAAGAATGTCTGGAAAATGTTGGGAAGTATCGGCTAAGGAAAATCGTTCTGCGAGAGAAATCACTGTCTTCAGTAACGAAAGGCAACGATTGAACCACAATTCACTCTTGAACCCTTGTGCCCCAATGGAATTACTGACTTCTGTCAATTGTATTGGTCAATCTTTCGTTGTCTTCAGCAGACTAACACAAACCTTCTGAGAGAAAAAACAAACAATTTCTTGTGCATCAACGTCGCAAAGATTAGACAGCTGGTTGCGCGAAACTTTCGATACAAACCACGGGAACACAGTGCCTCTAATTATTCAATACGTAAGAATGCTTTCAATAGTTCTTGATACCTATGGGCAGGCAGAATAAAGATGCTATTGATTGCAAGAAAAATCAATCGGGCTCCACCAACTGCGAAAAAATGTTGTATTCACTGTGATAAACAGTGGATACGGTGGAAGTGAATTCATAAAGTGGTAGGGAAAACATAAACACAGAAACTTTTCAAGTAGCAGCATAAAAATAATCCGAAAATGGAATACGAGCCCTGGTAAAAACAAAATAGAAGCTCCCACGTGCCAGCAAATGGAGAAAAGACCTAACAGACGTCCATAAACACAATAGTAGCTGTGATACTGTAACAAGTTTCGTTGAAAGATTTGATGTTGAAAATAAACCGAAAGAATGTAAAAACATATTGAATTAAAATTGGAGT
>JTDE01004044.1:13894-24158 GCA_014338405.1 Paragonimus skrjabini miyazakii
AATCTGTGTGCGCAGAAGTCTTTTGTTCAAGCGCTGAAGTTACCATGGCCTGCCGTCGTTGGAACACTTGACACGGCACCACAGTGACCATGTCCGTAATCCCAAAATGACATTAGATTCACACTGTATTAAATTTTACAAAACCCTGACTTGACAACTGATTTCATATTTATTGTGTTGTATTTGGCCTGAAGATGATACACCGAAAACGAGCTTGTTCGCCACGTTTTGACTTTTGATGAAATCTCCGGGTATATTTGAACAGCTCAGACAATCCAAGGATTTTAACTTTCGCACAGGAATTGCAAGTCACCAACCCAAATCAGCCCAATCCAGATTGGCTGTTAGTGGAATCATTTCTGGATGCTGCTTAACATGTCCAAGTTTGTTCTTGTTTATTCTCTTATAATCCCCCCCCCCAGTTTTCTGGCTGACTGCTCTGTCGTAAACGCGTGCGTAACAGTGGTTCTTAGATCTTCGTATTCAGACTGTTGTGTTTGCTTTAGTTTGGCTTTATGTTTACATATATCTATTGTTATCGGCATCACATATAATGCAGATTGATCAATTACCTATTTTTATAAGCCGTAACTGAACTATGTTCTCTTTGGTGTATCTACACTTAATCGCTCTCGATTAACCTGCTCGGTAGGTTATATTTTGATAGAAGTTTGGCGACTGAGATCATTTCAAATTGAAAACCACTCTCACTTCATTATCTATCATTAGAGTTGGTCAGTAATGCTTATTCTTGTCCGGGCTAGAATAAACGAAATCCCTGAACATCCGTTAGACATTCAAGCCATGTGCAGTTGATTCAGTGAAGCAAACTGACTGAAAAGTCTTGAGCATGGGGTTGGATTGGACAGAACGATTCTGTCTATTCGCTTTTTGTAATGATCCGACAAACCGATTACTGTTTTGGTTCAGTATTTGGATATGATCATTCGGTCACGCTTGTTGAGGGGTTACTGGCGTTGTGGTTGACACACTGATCTCACAAACACGAGGATCGGAGTGCAAATTCTAGTCCGGACGACGATATGCGCTACTGATACGCTCTAATAAGAATGAAACTCCAATCTAGTGCTCCCTTCCGAAGTGAGCCAGCACGGTTTAAACTGGGCCACCAAATTGACACAGATAAAAGATAGACAAGGCATCATACACCACATACCAAACTGGGTATAGAATTACATTCAGCTAAGTTCAACTTATCCAAAAACGGTTACATACATATGAAAACAAATTTGATTACACTTGCTGTACACACCTTCTGAGCTGACGTTGCATTGGTCAGGAGTATCCATTTTGGTGTATCACAGCTGACTCACTTGTGATCGACAGGATACATAGCAGAAGCTGTGTTACCAAAACCCCACTAGCACAATTAATACAGTCAAAGAAACTTTGGTTTCCATCTAAGTCTACATTTGGCATTCAACGTCATCAAATCAGTGATCTGAGATTCACTCGGACTTTACCATCAGAGTTTAACCTTTACTGCATCAAGGTTTCAGACCGGTTGTATATTCTGACAAGGACAAGCACGCATCTAAGAGAGCGCAGTTCAGATGAAATTACCATGTTTCACGTAGTCTCCACTGTAACATAAAACATAGGGACCACAGTAGCCCGGAAATCACGTGGCCAATATGACCTATATGACCTACAGAGCCATCAACTCTCAGTGTGCTACCAAGTTTCACTCAGTGAGAATTGTAATTTTTGTTTTAGTGGACAGCAGAATAAAAAGTCTAGGGGCTAATGAAAAGAGCGGAGCTGCCAGTTCTATTACGAAAAAAACTAAAATGCATCAAACAGCAAGCATTAAATGCATTAATTGTTTAGGAACTAAAACGCAAAGCAAGCATTGCTCTGGGCGGATTTTGTTTAAAAATCACACAAAGCACCAGTTGACCTTTGCAGTCCGATGAGTCTGGCAGCGTTTCACATGTTGTTGTTGATGAATAAACGGAATGATTGGAAAACGCGCTCGAAAATACCCAATGAAGTCATGAGAACGACAAGGTAGCGAACAAGACTTGTTTTCTGTGTTTGATCATCAGGCTAATTACAACACAAAAACAGAGTGCGTGAACATCATCCCGCGTGGTTGAATAGTGGTTTGGTTAAAACGGCTACAAGCGCAATCGTTGCTCATTTGACTGACTGTAATCATTCTGTCAGTAAGAAAGACGCTTTTCAGATTGTTTACCGAGTGCCAAGGAATCGATCAAAGGTGGTGAGATTCCGAATGTTGACCGTTGCCGAGGCCATTAGTATCTGATTACGCAACCCTGACCTCTGTGATCAGAAGAAGTTCGTGCGGACACTTAATCTGCCCTGGCCCACAATCAGTCAAGCTCACGAATTGGAACAGTGATTGCGTAACTGGTAACACACACACTATCCATAACCTCTATTGCCCGTTTCTCTGACTCATCCCAGTTACCATTTTCATATTTATTCTGTTATATTTAGCCTGATGATCAAACACAGAAAACAAGTCTTGTTCGCTACCTTGTCGTTCTCATGATTGTAAAACATCGCAACTGGATGTAGATTTCAATCCATTTGCGAATTAATTCTGGCAATTGTCCCAGACTCAATGGATTTTGTAGATCATTGTCGATGTCAGGAATTCACCGGGTATGCAACCATCACAAAACCGGTCATGTGCTCCCTACGAACCTTAGTTGTCTCATTCTACCCTACAGAAATTGTAATTATCACTAATTACTTATTGGAAAGTATTTGCAATAGTGAGGACGTCGCGATTATCTGTAGAGCACTGTCGAACCGAAGTTTGCTCGTTAAAGTTAAGCGGCTTCATGATCTAAAGACTTTAGGCGAAAAGGGTGACACTATCGCTGTGCAGCAACAGGATAAGCAAATCCTAAGCGCAGACTTCAAAAATGCAATTAGATTTCGGATACAACATCTCAAATATTGCTATTGATCCGAGTAAACAGATTAGTCATCCGTCAACCCACTAAATTTTGCGGAACATCTTCGGAGTATTTTTGACCTTCCAGTTATTCAAAACCACGTGTAACTTATGGTTACAACATACTCGCACAATAAACTGACATAAACCGAGTAGGTTTGTTCATTACGCTTTTTCTTTTTGACACTTGTAGTTGGGAATTCGGACATTCTGAATATGAAAGTTTAGTTCCAAACGGCTGAATCACCGCTACGGTTAAGTTGATGAAGCAAAATGGAGCCTATGCTCAATAGAAATTCCTAGTGATTCGGACGAGCGATCGCTCCATACTACTCACACCACCACTATTCAGTAGTGGGGCGGCAGCATGGAGTTTACCGTCAAAGTAGCTGCAGGAAAAACACGGAAAGAAACATCACACCAACACGACAGTGCAGTATGGCGTGAAATAGTTCTGGTTACGCAGAGGGGCTGAGCATTAGCGTCCGTGGCAACCGGGACCTTCTGGGACGATTGCCATATGCAGATAAGCGTTTTTGTTTCTTGTCCTGTTTGAACACCTGACCAGTGTTAGTTTCCTAAATAAACAACCTTTGCGCCATCCAT
Source organism: Paragonimus skrjabini miyazakii (assembly GCA_014338405.1). Lineage (NCBI taxonomy): Eukaryota > Metazoa > Platyhelminthes > Trematoda > Plagiorchiida > Troglotrematidae > Paragonimus > Paragonimus skrjabini miyazakii. Next base: position 17,451 of record JTDE01004044.1, read on the forward strand.
GTTCTTGGCTAACAACACTACGTGTTTACGCAGTACGCAGCACAAAGCAAACAGTAGGATTTGACTGGCGTGTGATATATAGTCCAAAGTTAGTTGCAAAGCTTCAGAAGATTGATGGGCTGCGTCTCAAATAGACAAATGTATTGGCTATATAGGCGTTGTGATTATATTGACATAAACCCTAGGTACCCACTTTTGACTGCAACATAACAGTTTTATGCACAAATTGTTAGAGCTATGTAGGACATTCAGCATAAGTCGTAACAAATATTTTCCAAGATTTATACAGGACATTATGTCTTAAGCACTGAACAGCAACTAAGCCCAGAAACGTAGTTGCATGTTTTTATTTTTGTACAAATGTCTCCTAAGTGAATTTTTCGGATGTATTGTGTTAGATCAGTAATTCGTGGCTGATTATACCAAATGTTATTACCACAAGGTATGCTGAGAATGTTTGGTCTGAGTACATCAAATGTTTCACCAAACTTCGAAGGTGGTTATCATTCTCTACGTAATGAAGATATAAAGAGGAGAGGCATTTTGCACATGTTTAAGTTAATGATTGATGGCATGCTTTATTTTAAAATTATTTCTCAACAGTATGTGAATATCTTGATCAGCGAAAGTTAATTGGAGGGAAAATACAAAGGAGAACCCAATGTTTGACACAAGGTTTCTAGATTAATCCTGGACATTAACTAAGTGATCAGTTATCTTTAATCATTACGTCAATATCCAGTGAATTCCTGTGGTGATCTTTTATTGAAACCAACACTAAGTGGGAAAAAATTAATTTGTTTGAAATTTAACGGACAAAACAGAACTGTGTAAACTTTTTAAAATGTAACAATGAGTGGTTCAATCAAGCAATAATCATCTGAGACGGTAAACCATGTTTGCTTACGATGGACCGATCTTTATAAGAGGATTACTGTATAACGAATATTGATGTAGGCTTTCAGCAAACAGTAAGATAAAGTTACGCCTAAATGTCATATTAAACCACGAATGTAATTTCCGAAGTTTGATACACTATGATGAGAACCGACTGTTATCCTCAGTGGTTTTCGCATTTAGAAAATTAAGTTATTTTACTCAACAATGCAACTAAACTTATCGTCACTATTTTTACCTGATAGGTAATCTCTGAATCACCAAGTGCAAGTTGAAAAATTTACGTGCCAAGAATCTTTGTGATTGACAAGCATAAAAGAGTGACGCCTTGTTAGATTTGGGCCGTTTCGGATACACGTCGAATACGCAATCATGACTGGTGATATTCTGAGCAAATAATAGGTGAGAACGAGACCGTTTTAAGTTCAGTGATTATCCAATCGTAGTCGTCGGACCAAGAATCAATTGAAGCAATCAGGGCTAGAAAGCGCACGAAGTGTGATGAACAGTGAGAGAAACATGAAATAAATAGCAGAATGGTATAATGATGGTGTTTAAGATATAACACGGCTTAGTTAACGACCGAATTTAAAACGGCAAGTTTCGCTTCACAGTCTTGAACCAGATCAGATTATGCACAAAATAAAATAACATAGGCAACAATGTCAGTAACGGTTTTTAGTAAGTCTTTTTTCTCTCTTTTTAGATCGACCAAACAAACCGAACACATTACTACGCGGTACCCATAGCAGCAAATATGAGACCAAAGCACTTGTTCGTTGTCTTTATAATCTTAGCTATTTTTGTGTTATGGATCTATTTTTCTGAACGCTCTTTTCTGGTTTACAAGTTCCTGGTATATACACAGAATGATGTTGTTTATTTGGATCCCTTTATCGTACGTCCGTACTGGAATGAAAAACAGATGAGTCGTTTACCAGATCTAACTCGACTTGTATGGCCCATGGTTCAATCGGCCACTTATCCGGCTGGTCAGCGATACAAGAACGGCACTGTTAAACCGTTGCCTGAAGTGTTCAAACCAGTGATGAGTTTAGCACAACGGAACTTATGTAAACGTATGTTGAACATGATTGCTCACGTGTTGTTTACAAACGGTTTTGGTAATCGATTCATGTTGTACGGTGGAACTTTACTAGGATCATATCGACACCATGATTTTATTCCATGGGATGACGACGTTGATTTGGTAGTTGACGAGACAATCCGCACAAAACTACAGCAACTGTTGAAGTCTTTTGAACCGGATTATCAGCTGGTGGAGCAATCCAAACGTGACAAATTTTTTACAAGAATCTTGAATGTCAGCAATGAAGAGGAAGACTTAGAATTTAGCAGACACTCCTCTGAATATTCATGGGGCTGGCCGTATATAGATATTGGGTACTATCAAATCAATGATACTCACCTGTGTGAGATTGGGGAATCTTACGGCAAGCAATACTGTTGGCCACCATCAATCGTATTCCCCTTACGATTCCGACCACTTGGTCCAAATTGGTACCCGACGCCATTTGATACGTTGACATTCATAAGAATGACCTACACGATGGATGGAAAATGCGTTGTATTCGGCTACTCACACGTTTTAGAAGGTGGTGGTCCGAGTGGCAGTGTTGAATGTAGCCAGCTGGGTGCCGACTATGCCTTTGTAGGTCGTATCGGGACAAGCGCAAAGATATACACTTGGGATGAAGGTATTTCCACGAATGAACTGGTACCAATTGAAGAAAATCTAATCATCTCGGGTGTTCCATTCGAAGGCAAACGTGTTGTTCATTCAGTCCGCCTTCCCGGTTTGAAACACGAACTACTCGCTGATATGTACGGGCTGTTCCAATACAAGTGACTGGTTGTTGACTGCATTTAATTCATCCTGTTTGTTACAACTCGATCTTCCATTTCGATAAATATCAATTGTAAATGATAAGTATCACTATCATCCACTTTTTGGTCGGTGGCATGCGTGATTCATCGAAAACATTTACTAATTGACATCTATGGATTTTGGTTGTCAATAAACATCTAGCATTGTTCTACCTAGTTTACAAAACGGCTGAATATCATCCAGAATGACGAAGTAAGTTTTCGTTTCAACTGTCAAAGATTTTTCAAATAGTCAATCCGATTAGCTAACAAAAACCCATCGGGCGATGTCGAACTGCTCAGCACATCTACAAAACAGATGACTTGGTCAGCGATTCTATATAATAGAATCGCTGGCTGAGTTGATGACAACATGGTTGTATGATTTTAGCACGATTGGCATTCAACCGCCAGTCCGGAGCCAACGTTGCACTTCTTATGCCGCAAGCAGGAGCCAAAGTGTAATCAAATGCTCCCTACCAAAGTTCAGCTGTGGTATGCATATCGACAGAAAGAACGCGATGACATAACATTACTACAAGAAGTGGAACAATCTAAGTAACATTATGAGACGGTACGTCTCGCTCAATCAACCGATTGGTATTCATTTGTGACTGCTTAGATTAACGATTCTGTGACCCAAGTGGAGAAAATAATGATCAACTGCGGTTCAGTAACATACGACACACTATGTCATTTCCGGTTCCGCTTTACACAACAACAAGTTTGAATTCGAAACGTTGAGTTCCGTTTATCCAGTTTATCAATACGGCAACAGGACACATTGCAAGATGCAAGCACTTTGTTTATTCCCATCAAGCGACTACATATTCCTACACTATATATAGAGACATTACACTATATAGCCAAATGCTTTATATAATTAACTGATGAGAATAAACCAATTGTTTGCATCTAGCAATGTATGTCTTCTTGCCGTCATGATGACACTAAAATTTAACTGAAATGCAAACCCTAACATCAAGGATAAGTAGAACTTAGGTTACAAACGTGTCGCAGTTCAATTCGCGGAGGAAGGGCAAAATACTGATGTTAACGGATCAATAGTGGTTATCAATGTATCAGTAAATGCTACGATTACGCCTGTGATAAATTTAAACTCAAAAGTTACTTCATCGTTGCCCAGGCGTTTACCATGTATACTACTTTGGTGACTACAATATCTGACGAAACAATGATTTCCCGGAAATTGTGATTTTACTAGTTGTAACTTATCAACCATTTATCTGCATATGATGACATGTTAACCTTTCAATAGGGTAACGCATCTGTTCAAGTGGCAGTCGGCAATCGATTTTGATACGGCTAAAATATTAGGCTCATATCTGAATGACCAGCTTAAAGTATGAAATCAATCTTATTGGGAATCTTGTTTTTTTCTGTGTGCAACTGTCTTTCGTCACTTCGTCATAAATGATGCGGGCTGGTATCCACGTAAAGTATAGAGACACTGCGGGGTAATGCAGCATACCATGAACCCGGTCAACTCTACCACTAATTGTATAGTTACTTAGTATAATCTCCATTTGACGATTACGATCGGAGTCATTTACTCGAAAGAAAGTTTCCCATGATGTAAGCTTACGCTAGATATGTGATTCATTCTATTCCGTCAAAACTCATGAAGTAGATATTCCGACTTTTTATTAATTGACATATGGGATAGGATTTAATAGTTGAAGTTCGGAAACACATATGCTGTTATCTCAGTGAATTTTATAGAAGAACTCCATCGGTTAGACTACCTTTTCATTCAACATCTTGTCATGCCGATGAAGTATACCATGAAATTCATTGCAGTAGTAGTTTGAGGCGTAAGTAAGAGTGTAATTAAGTCGACACTTTCCTGTAACAACACACTCAATAAGTGTCAGTTATTACAGGTTGTCTTAACTACACATAGTTTATCCTGCTGTCGTGAGTTTGTTCAATTCAATCATACTCAGTAGTTGAAATTCAGGTTCCCTTTAACCTTCGACCTAGCATGCGATATAAAAATGTCGTCCGTAATAATGTGAAGTGAGGTTTTCGAAAACTTTCAATTTTGTTCGACACAACAGTGGGAAAAATCATATTAATAGGTATTCTTATAGGTGAAGTGTCTGCTAATCCGCCAAACACGGTTTGATATTTGTAGGGTAGATGAGAGGAAAGCCTGCGTTAATCACAGACATCTTAAACTTACAAACAGATTATATTTTTAACTCGAGATGTATGAACCGACGATGCAAAATGATAAGACCTTTATCTGTCAATCCATCAACTGTAAACTAAGAACGATAAAACCACTAATACGAAACAGTTAGATTTTAAGAGAGTAGAAACCAGCGCGAATTTCAATAGTCGGACGAAAAAGTTAATGACGTTTTGGAATGAAAGTTTATGCCTTCGATGTGGTTTGTTATCTCAGATGGTCCAGCACAAGCCGCTCAGAGGCTCGCGTTTTTCATGTTACTGGTTGTAATCCAGACATAGTCCGGATCTTTTACAGATAGATAACCTCATAAAGGATAAATCTGCCATACAGCTCATCTGTGAAACAGATAATCGTCTAAGACTGGACGTGATCGAGATATATCAGTAAGATATATCACTCTGAACTATTTAAGAAACTTAACTTGAGCATCACTCACACTGGACTGACCAAATTTCCAGCCGGCTTGTTTAACAAGACTCGAGCTTCACATTTGTTAGAACTCATTCGTGGCTAATATTCTCGTTACGACCAGGAGTCGAGACCCGATCACACTGTAATGAGGCGACCGTGCTGACCAATGCATCACTGACTTCAAGTTAAGTTCGACAGAAATGTCATAGCTGGCGCTCAACCAAGTTCGCTTGTGAATCACTATCAGCTTACCCGATCTGTGTTGGTCATAACTCTGCAGCCGGCGTTGTGTATACAAAAGTAATTGAATTGACCTGTCGGGTTTCCATAGTGTTGACGACATAACACTTGAGGTGGATGCATGTGTGTCTATACCCAACCTATCTCTATTTGTCTGTCATATATAACCTACATTTTTTACGATTGTGGCCCATGAAGGCAGATGAAATGGCAACATAAGGCAACACGTTTTTCCTTCTCTGATGTAGGGAACTCGGTGTTTCAGCTCAGAGTCTCCGACCTCACTAGTCAGCAATGTTTTCAACTATTGATGAGTGTTTGGGGATATGTTTGATTTCAGCTGAACATTGCAATGTTATTGGACTGGTGTCATTTTCTGCTTGGAGAACGTCCAGTCAATCAAAGCTGACTCACAAGCTGCGGCAAGCGGAATTGTGATCGGTAAATACCATCCAATCAGTAGGAAGTGATGAGCAACGTGAACTGGTTGAATGTATGTCGGATATAAACAATCGAGTTGCCCAAGTCAAGATCGTCGAGCGTAACGACGAAAGGGCTAGTTGAAATGTGGCAAGTCTGTCGTCCAATAGCAGTCGTTCATGCGAATATCGATGTTTTTCTGTGAAAAGGGGCACTGTCCTTTCATCATCATCATCAGCATCATCATCATCATCATCATTATCATCATCGTAACTGCCATGAACCTGACTAAAAGATACTGTGGCTCGGGCCGCCGCTCGCTTAAACAATGACGTGGAATATCATGAAAGAAAACTTTACTAAGAAGGCTAAACATTATTAAAACAAGACTAAGCGGAAGAACTACAAATGGTATGAGTACAGGTCCACCATTGGCTGCGACACCTTGCCGTCTCGGATAGCGTCTCCAACCAGCAGTTTGAGTGATCACGAGGACCCCCTCCAGGCAGGCGACACCCACCCATTTTGCTCAATGGAGCAGTCAACGTCTTCATATTTTGTGACCACGTTGTTGGTTGACCACCACGTGGTTTAACCCAACTGTTGGTGGCCTCAGCATATAATGCCCGGTACGG
>JTDE01004044.1:24443-34629 GCA_014338405.1 Paragonimus skrjabini miyazakii
CAACCGGACGTCTTTACGACGCCACAGATGAAGCAGTTTGACAAAGGCAACTCGTGCCTTTGCGATCCTCGATGATATCTCGTCAGCAATATTACAGGCTGCTACCCAAGTATGTGAAACTGTCCACAGTCTCAAGCGGATTACCTGCAATGAAGAAGATAGGAGTTGAAGTGCCCCAGTCTTGAAGCAACACTTTGCACTTTGAAGGTGCAAAGCGCATTCCATACAAACCAGCCCGGTCGCTCAACCTATCCAGCATGTTTTCGGCGGAGGGGCTAAGTAAGACAATGTCGTCCGCATAATCCAGATCGGTCAATCTAGCGCCAGGAAGGAGCTCAACACCAATTTCACTGGACTGCTCAAGCGCACCCTCCAGAATGTCATCCATGACAAAATTGAACAGGGATGGGAAAATCGGACACCCCTGACAAACACCACTAGAAGTGATGAACGCCCGAGACAGTTGTCCATAAACTCTCACCCTGCTTGCAGAGTGAGCATACAGTGACTTCAGTAGATTCACGTATTTCTCTGGTACTCCCTTGCGGAGAAGGCAGCTCCAGAGAACGTTACGAGCAACTGAATCGAAGGCAGCCTTCAGATACAAAAAGACCACGACTGTCGGCTGTCTGTAACAGTGCCGATGTTCCAAGATCCGTCGCAAGGTAAAAATATGATCAACGCAACCTCGACCGGATAGGAATTCTGCCTGTTCTTCACGTATCTGGCTTTCTCTGGGCTTAGTGAGCCGACGTAAAATGAGACTAGTGAGCAACTTGGACACAATAGACACTAAACTGATGTCCCTGTGGTTGTCACATAGACTTTGGGCCCCTTTTTGAAAACGGGAATTACTTTTGATAGGCATCAATCGCGAGGCACCTTTTCAGTTCCCAAATTGTCTGGATGAGTCGCGTCAGTTCTGCTATCAACTTCTCCCCACCATCCTCGAAAAGAAAAGGAGGGAGGAGGTCTGATTGAGGAGCCTTATCACGCTTTAATAACCACTTCTGCTTCCGACGGAGGGCCGTGTGGAATGCAATAACTGACCAAACGGGTCCCATCGTTCACATGATCTGGATGAGGCCAACTGAACTGTTCTTCAAAATGTTCAGCCCACCTGTCAAGTCGGCGCGATTGACTGGACACAATACCTAAGTTAACAATGTGAGTGTGCTGGCTGATCCAACGGATATCAGGAGAGAAAGACTACAACTACCTCTCTGTTAGCTGTTATTACCAGCTATGTCTTTATTAAGTCATGAATCGGAAGAGGATGTAAGTGCAGTTTCAATACTAAGTTGAGGGTCGTCACACCATTATGCTATTTTTGCCATATCTTTTTTTGGAATTGCAGCCGGCTGTGTTTTTCCGGTTTACAGTTTAACCACGTGATCTACATGTCTAATTACAGAGAGGTAGATCAAGGTTCTATGATGTAGTCCTCAGATGACAATAAACTGGATGTGGGATAAAATATCATTTTGAAGAATTCCTGTAGTTGTTTCCAGTAGTGCATGAATTGCTACCACATACTGATGTATGTTGAAGGCCGAGCGGGAGCAGTCCTCGATTAGTTTGTGATTCGTTGAATGTAGTTTTCTTTTGTGCAGAGCCTGTAATATTGTGCCGGAAACACTGGTGCACTGGGACAGATTGCAACAACTTTGACGTTCGTTACTGCCACACAAGCCAGAGAATCCAACCCAATATCTATGATCGCTTGTCAGAATGCTAGTCTATGCATTTGTCTACACGACCCAGAAAGTGTTTGGAAAAGATCCCGTCATTTGCCTTATTACTGAGAATGCGGGCATTTGTTGATCTAAAATAAAATAATTTACCGCAGAATGTACCACTGCTTTTGGGCTTTACAAAAACACAGTAAGATTACGAAAATGACAACGTTTTGAGTAACTGATAGGTTAACACACACTAAAACGTTCCCCTAAAATGGTCCCCTGGAAGTCGAGGGGTTCTATCATATGTCAGCTAAAATTGAGATGACTTCGTGTTCGCCTGACCAGACGCACAATGGGCCAATACCATCAGTAGTAACGCAGACCCCCAGTCGCCTCCCTTGGCTGATAACGACTCGTTGAACTTTCGGCTGTTCAGTGAGGTCATTTGTTTGTCTGTGATATGTTGTCGTTCGGACGCACCTGACTCTCACTTGTTGCATACGTGTTTGAACCTCCTCGCTTTCAAATCATGGCCCCTCTTCCGTCATAATCGTCTTTAGTTTGTCCTGATTCACCACGCTGTGCTTCATCACTATGTCTACCACCGTAGACGCCTTTTGTCCGGAACACTAGTTGCTTCGATACAACAGGTAAAATGTCCTGTCATGACCAGAACGTACTGGTTACTGCCAGTGCTCGGTGGAAATGGACCTATAAGGTTCATCGATCAGAGTTGACTGATTTCAGAGACCGGTTTTGGCTATAAATGCTGCTGGGCTCCCCAATGTTGTCTTGTACTAACTGGCACTGTTGGCAAGCAAGTGAGTCCGCTTTTACATTCTTTTTCATCTTCGGTCAATATGCTTTTGGTTGCAGTGCAGCCTACGCTTTTGTGCATCCAGTGTGTGGCATTTCATGGCAGTTTACTACCAGTTTCTTCCTCATTTGTCTTGGAACGGCCATCACACAACGGCTGCTAACGCCACGCTACCATGTTAATACACTTGCACTGTTTGGACCAACTCTTCTCTATTTGGAAACGATTACTTTTAGCTTTTCATGATAGTATTCGTCGAGGTCCTCATGCCTTTTGGTAGATCGTCGACCACTTTCCGGAAAGCCTTGACTTGAGGATGTTGACAAACTGGTGTTTTAGGTTCTTGTTCCTTTACTAAGCCGTTGACATCAAAAGTTACTCTGAAGAGTTCGTCGTCTACCTGCGGTCGGAAGAAAATTCTAGCAACGTACCTGTTAGAACCAGACATACGATTAATCACGAAATCATAAACGCAATATCCATCAGGCTATTTTGCCATCTTACTCCTGTTTTGATCCGTCTCCACATGGAACTGCTGATCCAGCAAGTAAAGCCTCTTTCTCTTCAGTGCCCAGACGATGTTCGGTCCTTCCTTATCACTGGCTGAATATCTTCGCTCCGCCGGAGTCAAGACTGTGCTAGCATATTCTATTACTCCTTCCTTCTACTTGAGTATTACCCTAATTCCGGCGGTCACTGATCTCTGTTGCTCCAGTGTTGGTTGTTCCTCGTTCATTTTTTGTTTCATTAAAATGAACGTTCTCCGGACGTTGTCGGTCCATTCAAACTTCTTTTCTTTTCGAGGAAATTTGTAAAATGGTGACGTAACGGCGTAGAAAATGTTCACGAACCGACCGTAGTCCCTTGCTCGATCCATAAATTGTCCCAGCGTGCGTTTAGAATTCGGAGACACGGCCTATCCAACTGTGAACGTTTTCTCTGACAGGGGCCTGATTTCACCTTGACCCATTTTGTATCCTGGTAGCAAGACCGACGTCCGTCCGCGTTGTGGCTTATCACCATTAATCCTGAATTCCTAATTCGATTTCAGACAGTATCCAGATGGACAGCGTAGTCAAATTATGTGTCACGGTAATTCAAAATATCACTTACATATATTGCCATATTACCCAGTGGTTTTATTAACTGAACCATCACACATCGAAATGTAAACGATGCTCCGGGTAAGCCAATACTCATCATCATGGACAGAAATATGTCCGTGGTTCACAATGAAGCTTAACTGCCACACAACGCTAAAAAAAGACCTTGTACAGTAAGAGAGAAGACGAAAGAAAAGGAGGGGGAGGGATTTAACTAATAAAAATAGCTTTGTCTATATCCAAACACTTAGCATCAAGATGCCTCTACATTGCAAACTAATAACAGAGCTATAAGTGGAAGTAGGGCGACATCAGCAACACAACTTTCGTACGGCTTCCACTGCCAGCCGTCATTAAATGAACTCACTTCACAGACAGCTCAGCCAAACAACGACAACATTCACGACACCGAACTCGATTAGTCGCCATCTCATCTAACATCTCAAACCACCGACTCCGTGAGCCTCGAGATCCCCAGCTCGGGAGACGAACCTGACCTACAGTGGTCATCCTCTTCGTGAACGACTTCATTTACCCACGCCAGGTCATCATCTGTCCACTTCACAACTTACGCCAGTATGCCGCAGCGTCAGCAGAGTGCTCGGTGTGACAGACGACTATCTGGCATCCTCAGTGCATGGCCTAACCATCTGAGTCTGTGCAAGCGTAAGGATTAAACCAAAGAATACGTTTGAAAATCGCCACCATATACCCGCTTCCTAACCTGCTCGTCACTTACCCGTTGGTACCACCCGATAACAGTGATCAAGCGCAGAGATCGATGGTCAAATACCTGATGGCAGTTCATATCTCCTGCCTTGAGCGATCAGGTTTCGCTGCCGTAGAGTAACCGAGCCTTCGCTACCGCCTTATGTATGCGGCCTTTAAGCCTCAGAGGAATAATCCTCTGTCATCAGATGTGCCCCAGTCTACTGAGTACCGCCCTAGTGTTAGAGATACGCGCTTCCGTTTCATTCCCTGCACTTCCCCCGTCGCCTTCGATACAGCTTCCCGAGTACACAAATATGTCAACACCATGCCTGACTTTATGATATAACGTTAAATCCATGTAATCACAGCGATCTTGCTGCAAAGCGTATTCCAACGCATTTAGCATAACGCGAGGTAGCATCTACCACTGTTTGTACTGCTTGAAAGTTGTTAAACAGCAGCAGCTTGTCTTCAGCATCATCAGGATCAATCAGTCTTCCACCAGGTAGGAGGTCCACGACCGTATCTTGTGAGTTCCGCAGACAGTCCTCCGTTATACCGCCCATCATAAAATTGAACAAAAATGGTGGAAGTGGACAACGTGGATGTACACCACTCCTGGTACTGAAACTGTCAGTTCACTGTGAACCCTAACCTGAGCTGAAGTTTGGGACTAAAGCGCCGACAGTATGTTCATATACTTGCTCGGTACACCTCTGCGTACGGATATCCGCAGATATTATTCGACAGAGACTGAGGAATTTGGCTCATCAGCATCGTTTCTTTAGTTTGCTTTGAATCAATAGCCCGACCCACAGTACAGCTTTTTATTTAGTCATTCAAGAAACTCTCTGTTTGACGCGAATCGATCAACTCCTTCGCCTTCCAGATAAGTTTGTTCAAGGTCAGTGATTAGAGTCGTTTCCGTCATAGTGTAGTCTATAAACTCAGTAATGTTAAACTGAAGCTCTCCGAGGGAGGGGACTTTCATAAAAGCTTTGAAGAGCGTGTTAGCTACGTGACCTGAATCCCTGGCTGGTAAACCAATTCGATATCATATTTCTCCACACTGATTAAAATTCCTCGTAGCTTTTTCGATGCAGCAGATAACCCTTTCATCACTGTTGTCGTTACCGGTCCATGGTTGGTATGAGCTACCGTGCCCCGACTGAATGCCAATTGGTAAACCAAGGCAATCTTGTTGGACGCCTGTCACTCCTTTAGTCGGACCATTTAGATTATTTACGTACATGTCTTGGCAGACTACCTTAGGCTGCAGTGGTCGGATTGGAACTCTTTTGTCTCGTCTAATGCCAGTAGCTTGGGGAAACCTCAACAAAGCAGTCGTAACCTACGAGAAACATTCATTCTAATGGCAAAGCACGCTAATATCCACGTAGATGTCTGTATTATAAGAATCAAGTACCGCACCTTCCTTGGAACACACCATCCTTTTAATCCGAAAATGATAACTTGGTACGGAGGTCCAAAACTTGACAAGTTTGGGATCACACTTTTGAAACGAGTGTTAATTTAACAATCTGCAAAAGATAAGAGGTTTTTTAATAAGAAATTCGCAACGCTGATAGACGTAGTTAGAATCGGTAGCAGTGACTCTTATATAATTATTCACTCGTGTGAACTTATTAGAAATGGTGGTGTTGATCAGCTACCTTGATAAATAAACTCATATTGCTGACCTGAGATATGCTGTTTCTTGTGGTAGATTTTCAAAAAATCATTTTGATCAAATGAGACATTGAAGCACAACCCACTAAAATGAACAGAGTCGGTTTCTGCAAATGTTGTAGAACAAAGAGAAGAGAAAACATCACAGTGAGTCACAGCCCTCGATATGGAAGTGATTATCCGGTTACTGTTATGGTACAACCCGTAAGACTATACTATCAGTTAACGCAATGGCTCAGCGATTGGGATATCCGAGCAATAACAATTTTGAGTGAAATGGAATTTCACTACTACTGAAGAAAGTGGATTCCGGTTAAAGGATTGTTGCGAACGGTAGGTTTCCATCTATGTAATTAAGTCAACCATCACTTTCTGGGGGCATCATTTGAACAAAGTAATCTGTCGTTCAAATTATAAGTAAATCAAGTCTGCTGGGTTCGCACGTGCAACCTGAAGTACACCATATCTTCAGGTATAAAATGAGAATATGCTGTTTGGAAACAGTCAGATGTATGCACCAGACGCCAATCATAACATTTTCCACATTTGAAAAGGATACTTTAAAAATAATTGTAAACAGAATGTACGGTTCCCGCACCTCGTAACCCGCAGGGCATTTGCGTGTTCTGCATCAAATGACACTTCATCTGTCACGATTTTATCTATTGTTTTACCTACACAGTGACAGACCACGACAGCTTGTACCCAAGTTGGGAAACGACCATATTACAGTAAAACTAGGGTTTGACTTCTTGCATTTACGATGCAGATCACACGAAGGTAGCATAATGAACACTTCTAAGGGTTCAGTTCCAGTACCAGGTCAGTTACTTGAGCTGCAACTTACGGTTGAGTTCAAAAACGCTGTCAAATATAATCAAATTTTGATTACCTTAAATACGACAGTTGTGTTTCCATGATTCAGCCCGTGTTCATATATTGCCAACTTCAGGGGCTAGCGCTAGCTTGGCGAACCCTTTTCAAGCTGTTTAAACGGACACTTCGGACCGCCGTTCATCCTAGCAGGTGGAAAGAAGCTACGGTCACGCCTATCTTCAAGGCTGGTGACCGACAGTCCCTGGCTATCCAACAGCCAATCAGCCTTACTGCCATTTCATACAAGATAAGGGGGCGTTGGTCAAAACTCGCCACCTTTTTCTTTCACCCAGAATGTCTCCATTCCGATCATGCATAACCAACATGCTTGGCTATATGGTTGGTGTGAGGGTTGCCAAAAACAGCGGTCTAATCCTAGATGTTATCTTCTGCGATTTCGCCAAGGTTTTCTACCGTGTAATACGTGACTCCTTTAAACACAGACTGGAAGCTAATGACAACCAAGGAGATGTTCCTTGATGGATTGCCTCTTTTATCGGCAATAGAACTTCTGAGTCTAAAACTGGGTCATATCTCTCATCTCCCTCCACAATTTATGCATTTCTCCATGGATCAGTACTTGGTCCTCCTGTGTTTCATGTTTACATCAACGACCTTCCAAACAGTATTTCCAGCTACTCTGTTCTATGCAATGACGACTTAAAAACCTGTAATGCTAGTTATCCCAGTACACCGTATATTGATCTTGAGCCGAATACACGTTGGTCGGACGATTAGAGTCTCCCTCCAAATGACAACAAATATGTTCACGTATTTGGGGCACTGACAACATCTTCGTGTGCACTCAGCACGGCAAACATCACGACAGTCGGTATGAACAAAAATCTAGGGATTCAGATGTTGCTTGTATTAGCTTTCCAAAGGTTTATGCATATGTTAATCACAAATATGCGCAGTTTTATTTGCAAAATGCCTTTTCTTTTATAGGGTAGAAACATCCTCATCTGTCTCCGGACCAGATTCATGTAGGCATTGTGCAAGGAATATCGACTGTTTGTCTAGAAGGAGTTAATGACTGCATTGCGTAATTTAAATCAGGTCAAAGTATCACGCAGTCTCACGCTAACGAAATTTAGTGTAATAAGGTCCACAGAGGTGTCTACTTCAACAATCCTCCAGTATGAAATGTGCCAAAGTGACAATAGTGATATTTGCTCGCGCAAAATGCCTGGAATATTTCGGGTCCGTATAAGTATATTTAGTGATCAAATATATTGAAATAGCTTCACATATACTCGTCAAAACGTCTCAACCATTCGAAAGACGTGCTAGTAAAAATTCCTTTGCCAGAACCTTCTAAAATGAACTTTCTTCCGGCGCTGGTGGTCACGTCGTTCAGATGATTGCTCTAAATAAAAAGGTGTTCGGCATGCTTCCACTGATCGTATATATGCTTCAGTGGATGTGTATACGCATCCACTCTGATAAGTTGGATATGATATATGACTGAGTGGCTTCTACACTCTTGGTGCAGATACTTGTACCTTCAATGTTTATTTCAGTTGAAAAGTACTTGGCAATGTATTAAAAAGCAGAAGAAACAGACTTTTGTACTACTTGGCTAAAGTCTGCTGACTTCACAACTGCTTGGCTATGCAATATGAATGAAGATTTTCAAAGACTGTGTTGAGAACCATTATAGATCTGTTCGGACGCCTGGTTGCGTCACTCCTTCGTTAGTCCTGTCAGCCAACGTGGTACCAAGTAGGATTATTTGGTTTGTATGTTTAGTTTGATCAAAGTTCGTCTAAACTTGTTTGTTATATACCTTAGTTCGGATCAAGCTATTCACAGTTAGGTAAGATTTGACAACTTTTGTTACAATTTCTTGTGTACAATTTCACTTGACTACCAAGTTGTCGACATCATTTGAGACAGTAATCTCGTGCCAATCGGATGATAAAATTGAATTTGCTTGTGCAGATTTAACAATGATCGTTAGTCCCATTTTGCTATAATTTATTAGATCTCGTATCAAAAGTTGTGCTTTGTGTTTTACCTATTTCTTTGCAAACTGAAAATTTACGCGAATGATCCATAACGCTTACAGTTACATTCTGAATCGCACCAACTACCTATAACTGTGTAATAGCCCTACTAAATGAGTGTAATTTAAATTTCTTGGTCTATTTCTGTCTTAATAGTGTGTGTTCAAATACACCTATAATTGTCACTGAAATCCTGTTATTTCTGGAGAAGATAACTGATTTTACTCGGGGATTCTCGACAAGGAAATTGAATTGATGTGGGGAAATTAATAGACCAAAATGACCGTACAGAATGCTACGATGAATCCCCAGGCTTACGGAAAAAGTTCTCTCCCGAATTAGTGGCAGTGATACTGGACGAAGGGGGATGCCAAGATTTCAAGTCAGCACTCTTAAAACACAACTTACATTCTTGCTTTTACAGGTATATTGGAAAGTGTGTATTTCAATAAGCTAGCGTTCGTTTCCTGCAACTCTAAATCACGATAGTTATGCCTTAATTTCAAACGCCTTGATTGGTTTAAATATTGCCCCGACTTAGACCCAATGCAGCATAATCACTAATGTTAATACAGAAATGAACGAATATGCCTGAGACTGATTGAGGATTCGTACTTTCAGAACCACTAGTAAACGCCGGGTAATTGGGTTAATTAGTAACGATACACTTCTGACATAGAAATTCCTTCAGACCAGATGAACCAGTTACAAATTTGCAAATGTAAACGAACGAAGTTTTCAAAAAAGGATGTAAACGCTTTCTTGCAAGAACCACAGGAAGTAGTTACTCATCATCATCATCATAGACAGCAATACATCAGTGGTTCACACTGATGCTTAACTGCCACACAACCATGAAGAAGAAGAAACAAACCCTGATTAGGAAGAGAGAGAAAAAAAGGGAGAGGGTAGGGGACCTAACCGCTAAAAATAGCTTTATCTACATTCAAACATACAACATCAAGGAGCCTACACCTTGCAAACAAACAACCAAGCTGTAAGGGAAAGTAAGGCGTCATCAGCAAGACAGTTTCCTCACGGCTTCAACTGCCCCGCGTCATTAAGTGCACTCACTTCACAGACAACTCCGACAAACAACAACATTCACGCCACTGAGCTCGGTTAGCCGCCATCTCAACTAAAGTTTCAAGCCACTGACTGTCTGAGTCGCGAGGGCTCCAACCCGGGAGACGAACCTGACCTAAACTAACCAATCCTTTCGTGAACGATTTCACTTCTCTTCGCCAGGTCCCCACCTGTCCACCTTGCATCTTGCACCAATCGACCGCAGCGTCGGCA
>JTDE01004044.1:36492-47623 GCA_014338405.1 Paragonimus skrjabini miyazakii
GGTCTTCGGAGAGAGTACCACTAAGGCAGCTATCTAAGCTGGTTTGGTACATATGTTTGACCGATGGTAAAGGCAATTTCTCAACAGCCAGTCGTTGCTGTCTGTGGGTTCGTTGACCCGCAAAAGTAAGAACAAAACGACAAAATACCAATGCATGATCTGAGTCCAAGTACGTGCTCCAATAAGAACGACAGTCTTGGATGGAACCACGCCACCTGCAACTAACAGCTATGTGGCCTATCTGAGACCAGGCCTGATTCGGAGCAGGCGGGCGCCAAGTATAACATTGACAAGCACGATGCCTAAAACTAGTGCTGGCTAAAAATAGCTGATACTCGGCGCACAGCTGCAACAATCCCCCACCATTATCTGACCGATGTGACGCTATCCCAAACTTGCCACCCAAACGAGATTCGGCCTCACCAAGGCGACCGACCTGAGCATTCATATCTCCCGCCAGAACCACTACATCGGAGCTACATGTCGACCGGAGGAGAGCGGCCAGATCTGAGTAAAACGCAACATTGACGCCGACGTCACTACAGTCAGTAGGAGCGTAAGCAGACACAATGAATAAATTCCAGAAAGTCTTGCGTCTAGAGTTGGCCTTAACGGAACCTGCCAAGCGGACAGCACAAAGTCTACTGTTAACAGGAATCCATTCAATCAATGAGGATTTGTCATCTTCAGTCAATCGTATACAAATGGTGTATTCCATCAATCTGTGGGGAAACACCGTTGATCTATATGGTCTGAAACACGCTGGTGCGACGAGTCAGACTGATGCGAATCGAGCGAGTCAAACACACTGGTTTTGATCAGCACAAACCTACATCCATGGTATGTAGGCAGTGTTCGATGGTCCGACCTGGTTGAGCCAAGTTAGGATCGCTGTGTAAGATGAACCTTCCTACGCGCGGAAACTAAAGGACAAGTCTCAACGCTGGGAGAACGGGGGATTAGACTCGACTATTGGGAACGTGTACATGCACTACGTGGAACGTGCCACCAATGCGAATGATGATGCACTGCTGCCCAACGGGTGCGGATGCATGTCAGCAATGCAAATTAGTGTTCGCATTCGTGGTTCTATGTTTTCATATAACTTGTAATGAATTTCGTGTAATAAGCAGCTTTCTAGGCCAAGCACCTTTTGCAGTCACAGCAACTGGTGCCATGACGAACATGAGGATGAACACATCCTGGCTGAAACTGTCTGAAGCCGGAGCCGTTTGGACGTTCCTGGAGGAATTTGAGGAGATGGCCGAGGTGGTCAGGCTGACTGCGGAAAGTTGACTATCATGCGGACGCTTGTGAGGGGCAGGTCGAAGGCGGTTCTGGGCGCAGCAAGAAGAAGCTCTACGAAGATGGAGTGGGCCGTAGATTCTGGCGGATGCGTCTGACAGCCCGGTCGATCATCAGGACGCTTCAAGGCACTACCAAAACTGGATCAACACTCGCGAAGGCATTTGTTGACGGAACAGTTTATTGAAGGTCTCCCGATGGCGGTAAATGGCTAAGTTCTTATTGCCCATATCGTTCAACAAATGGACCTTGGTGAGCCTGCAAAGTTGACGCGGGAGTTGGGTGTTATGTCCAAGGCTTTGGTGGATGCAAACAAAAATACGGACAAGGACACACGATAAGAAGTGCAGAAGGCAATGGAGCAGCTGGCATAGCTGCATTGAAGACAGGATCACGGAGGAACGATTGACAAGGAGGCTGTTTCATTTGTGATGAAAAGTTATTGCCAGAAGGATCGCTCAATCCGGCGGTCTACACGGTTTAAAACTGAAGTGTTCCGTACTTGATTTTTTGTTGGGCGAGTCAAATGATAATGTGAACTGTTGGAAATGGGGCTGTAAAAACAGGGATCAAATCTGATGAGACGATAGAACAACCCTTCGGTGGATACGGGGTCAGCTATTTCACTGATTGCTCGTGGACGGGAGCAAAACATAGAACCGACATCTATGACTATCAGGGCACTTAGAGGTCATAACCTGGTGACTTATGACGTGAAAGAATGCACAGTGCGTATTGGCGGCCATTTTGTGAAGCATCGTTTCACTGTGTCCTCGGAAACTAGGCAGACGATCTTTTGAGCCCATTTCCTCGTTACAACAGATTCCGTGATTGACCTGATGTTCACAAAGCTGTCAACAAGGTGCATTTTCCTGACAATTACTGGGCAGCAACAGAATGGCGTCAGCCAACTAGGCACGACCCGAAGCCCCGTTTGTGGAATCCTCTTGCTTCAAGACGATGATCCGTACGGCTTCCGCAACTGGATTACACTGGAAAATCGAACAGTTCGACCACAAGAACCCCGTAGATACATGCTGATTTTGAAAGAGAAATGAAAAGGCAAATTCAGAATATGTTAAGTGAGTTGATTGCCGGAAAAGCGTGTTCTGGTGCAGAAGTCTGGCGGAAAATACCGTTTGTATCAAGGATTATGGAAGGTTGAATGAGGCAACGCAGAATCCGGTTGATGCAATAGCGTCCATCGTCAATACTTTCAAAAAATGGCAACAAGCAAAATTGTTCACGGTTGTGCACTTATCCTCCGGTTACTGCCAACTGGTAGTAAGGCCGGCGGATTGTGAAAAAAACGCATTCACGGTGGACGAAAAGCAGCACCAATTCAAGCACATGCCGTTTGGTTTATCCCCATCACAACGAGACTGGATTTTGACGTAGTGTGATGGCTTGCGCATCTCGATGACCTGTTGGGTTAAAAACTAAATCGTGTGATTATCACACCGACAGAGTCACTCAAACTAGGTTTTAGTTGGGAAACCTTATCGTTCTCCTGTCCAGGTCTGGACGTCCTGGCAGTATCTCAGCCCACACACAACCATGAACACTATCAGTACTGTTAATCCCACACTGCATCGGCCGTCTCGCAGCACAAACCGGGTCGCCCTAACTGATGTATACAGTAGGGTGGATAGGCGAAAACTTGCTACTACTGACACCTCCCTCACTGTCTTAACAAATGTAACACTCAGGCTCCTCTCGACCCCCATTTCTAGCGAATACTTTGCAGGTCCCACATCATAGTAACACTCTGTCGGTAAGTTCAGTTTCTTATCAGCGAGCCTCAGGCCACTCTCATCCTTTGCTTAGACCCAGAATGCGAATTAGTACAGGTGCTCCAACGTTCGCGAAGGCATACAAACGTGGTTTAGTCAAGACCCTATTGCACAAGTCCCAGCGGATTTGCACCCTTGGTAAGCTGCATAAAGAACAAGATATGCCGAGAAAAACGTTACTGGCAAATGAATGTCAGGGAAAATCCATAGGGATTCACAGCAAGACGGACAAGTGAAATGCGCCAATTCAAGCAGCCCAAAAAAGGATATATTTCTATTTTTGCAAGTTAAAGGGAGATGGCACACTCGTCAATAATAAGTCCAGAAGGTTAGACCGGTGAGCGTAACACTCTGAAGGTTAACTTAGCAGGTCTCCTGCATCTACCATGTTGCCGCCACTAACTTGTAATATAGCACCCTGGTCGTTAGATTTGTAACAACCCACTAAAACTGAGGTCCGCAATTGCATCTCGGCTCTCAAGCGTAATTGGGCTGCTGCTGTGGGTGACCTCAAGCCGGCACTTTTCAAAGAAGATGGGAGAGACGTTAGTAGTCGATTTGGCTCAGTTGTTTCAACTTGTGTGGATGACGGGGATCATCGTTCCGTGCGGGGATCAATCAAGGTACCAGAGGGTCTTGCGGAAAATCTAGGTGGCTTAATTTTACCACAGTCACCATTAGGGTTCTGGCATCCATTATACTTTGTCAACACACTTAAGCTCGAGGGGCGAATAATAAGGAAGAACAGGATGGGTATCACCATGCTCGAGGATGTATTGATAAAACCTTTACCCCCACCAAATTCTGGGGAAGCGTCATGTAAACGGTCGGCCAACAATTGCCGTCTTTCTCGACTATAAAGGTGTGTTCGATTCGGTGGGTTGGTCTACAACTTCAAAGTCCCTTAAACGCAGAGGTGTACCGAGCAAGTATATGAACATACTGTCGGCGCTTTAGTCCCAAACTTCAGCTCAGGTTAGGGTTTACAGTGGAATGACGGTTTCAGCACCAGGAGCGGTGTACATCCACGTTGTCCACTTCCACCATTTTTGTTCAATTTTATGATGAACGGTATGACGGAGGACTGTCTGCGGAACTCACAAGATACGATCGTGGACCTCCTACCTGGTGGAAGACTGATTGATATTGATGATGCTGAAGACAAGCTGCTGCTGTTTAACAACTTTCAAGCAGCACAAACAATGGTAGATGCGACTTCGCGTTATGCTAAATGCGTTGGAATACGCTTTGCAGCAAGATTGCTGTGATTACGTGGATTTAACGTTATATCATAAAGTCAGGCATGGTGTTGACATATTTGTGTACTCGGGAAGCTGTATCGAAGGCGGCGGGGCAAGTGTTGGGAATGAAACGGAAGCGCGTATCTCTAACACTAGGGCGGTACTCAGTAGACTGGGGCACATCTGACGACAGAGGATTATCCCTCTGAGGCTTAAAGGCCGCGTATATAAGGCGGTAGCGAAGGCTCGGTTACTCTACGGCGGCGAAACCTGATCGCTCAAGGCAGAAGACATGAACTGCCGTCAGGTATTTGACCATCGATGTCTGCGCTTGATCACTGTTATCGGGTGGTACCAGCGGGTAAGTGACGAGCAGGTTAGGAAGCGGGTATATGGTGGCGATTTTCAAACGTATTCTTTGGTTCAATCCTTACGCTTGCACAGACTCAGATGGTTAGGCCATGCACTGAGGATGCCAGATAGTCGTCTGTCACACCGAGTACTCTGCTGACGCTGCGGCATACTGGCGTAAGTTGTGAAGTGGACAGATGATGACCTGGCGTAGGTAAATGAAGTCGTTCACGAAGAGGATGACCACTGTAGGTCAGGTTCGTCTCCCGAGCTGGGGATCTCGAGGCTCACGGAGTCGGTGGTTTGAGATGTTAGATGAGATGGCGACTAATCGAGTTCGGTGTCG
Source organism: Paragonimus skrjabini miyazakii (assembly GCA_014338405.1). NCBI lineage: Eukaryota > Metazoa > Platyhelminthes > Trematoda > Plagiorchiida > Troglotrematidae > Paragonimus > Paragonimus skrjabini miyazakii. The sequence continues at coordinate 41,529 of JTDE01004044.1, forward strand.
TGAATGTTGTCGTTGTTTGGCCGAGCTGTCTGTGAAGTGAGTTCATTTAATGACGGCTGGCAGTGGAAGCCGTAAGGAAGTTGTGTTGCTGATGTCGCCCTACTTCCACTTATAGCTCTGTTATTAGTTTGCAAGATAGAAGTATCTTGATGCTAAGTGTTTGCATATAGACGAAGCTATTTTTATTAGTTAAGTCCCTCCCCCTCTTTTTCTTTCATCTTCTCTCTTACTGTACAAGGTCTTTTTTTTTCAGGGTTGTGTGGCAGTTAAGTATAAGGGAAAATCGTTGATCGGCACGCCTTAATTGCCAAACGGAACCGAAGTGCACGGTAAGCGGAGACACTGAATAGTAAATCCATAGAAATACCACGACAAAAGAAACCGAGAACTACCGGCTGTGCAAATGGGTGGCAAAATATGGGTATACTGATTTCCGTAAATCTCATGGCCACGAGGAGGTGTTACAAAGAAACAATGGAATGGGGAGAATGTAAATGGATTGGACCGGTCGAACCCATCGATACGATATCAACCAATGATTCATGAAAGACTGCGGTTTATAACTGTCAACCCATCCGGCAAACTGGCATAGCAGCATAGTGACCAGCCAAGACATCACTTTGATATTGCATCAGATTTGTTTTACTAAGCACCTGAGCAAAACAGGTTAAATGTCACGCATGGAAACAGACTAGTAACTAGCTGAGCAGAGGCACCCAGTAGTAAAACAGAAGCTTCTACATCAACAGCATTTCAGTGCTACTTCTTGTCTACAAGGTAACCCTAGGCAATCTAACAAAACTGAAAATGCTTAGTGACGCAAGTGCTGTCTTAAGCTTTCATTTCAGAAAGCGCCAAGTTTTCAACTATTGCGTAGGTTTGTAAGCTTGCGTTTGAGCCCAGGTTGGTCTCTACCACATTTGTAGTGGTGGTGGATTAGTCGACCTTTGTTCATAAACTCTGTGCAGTTCTCCTTTTGAACAAGCCTTTTGCAAGAGGTTCGCATGGTTGTTGAGACTTCTGTCCAATGCTCACTTGAATAATTGCATTATTGTGGCCTGGGTAGTTTGTCTGCCAGTACTGAGTGACAGGTGTTGTGTATGCCATACGCGCTCAGTTCCCCACTGAACACTTTATACCTGCGAGCAGGTAACTTTCGGGTAAGCGATAGAAGGAAGCGGGTACGGACAACGGAATGCGTTGAGTCAAGCTAATTACTCAAACTTGACGGAAAGCACTAGTGCAGTGGCATCACCGGTATCTGACGGCAATATGACCAATTTGCGTTCATGGTTGAGTTGTACCGGGTGGATTCCACTTGACTAGTTGTCACAGTTTGCGTTGAAATGCGCTACTCGCAAATAACGTTTGTGAAGTGCGTGTAATAACAGCTGATCACTATTGCCAGTGAGTCATTACTACCAAGTTTTGTGGTTGTATTCTTTACAAACACAATTATCTACAAGTGTTTATTTTGTGACAAATGATGCATGAAGTATAGCGTTCTAAGATGAGCGGATGTTTCTATGTGAGTTAAACGAAGAACAAAAACAACAACCGTCGAGTATTCCACAAGACATCATCAACCTTCGTTGACCAGAGCAATCGCTAGGGATAAATATTTTTAGATATTTAACAGATACCGATATGATCGTTGACACAACAGATATGCGAGATGAATGATTGGAAGCATCTCTGTGTTATTCGTTTTTAGATAGGGTAAAGATTGAACCATAAAATTGTGACGGAAATTCTGATCCAGGCCGTGACAAAGATACGAACTACTGACGAGTTATAACATGAGCGAAACTTGAGCATATTACTTCCATTTGAAGGGATCTGGCTGGAAATTATACGAAATTGCGACAGCTGCAATCTGTTGTGAGTTATGTTCAACTTGCGCCAGTCAAAAAACCGCCTGCCACTTACCAGTAATCAGAATAGCATCGAAAAGGCTTAATGATTTTCGTGATTTTCAATCTGGAATGATGTCCTAACCGTATATTCGTCGAATGAAACTAACAGAACAATTAATTTGTCTCCTTTCGAGGTAATCGGGCAGCCTGAACGTAACCCATGAGCAAATATGGCTGAATGTTTGCGTTCGATCGTGCTTCAAAACATTTTTCGAGCTTAAAATTAGATGAAGGCTTTCAAACCGTTGAACTTTTTTATTGGTTCACTTCGTAGAATGGAATCCTTATTGTTGATATTTCACCGACAAAGCTTGATAACAGTGTCAGCATAGTTATACACACTGTCAACAATGTTTACAGGAGATCTCTCACATATAAATGAACGGAGGGTATATGAATCGTATCCAGTATCATAGTTGTTTTGAAGACTGTGATTCGCTACCATTCAGTGTGATATGTTGGAAACGTCGTGGGCCGGAATCTTTGCCTAACTTAAACCGCAATGGATTGAGTGCTCTTTCATGCTGGAATTGTGAAACTGCACTACGATACAAAATCCGGAAAGCGTTAGAGTAGTCAAGCAAGAAACACAGTACACCACTTAATAAACTAAACAGACTGCTACACTAGCTGTCGACCGGAAGTTCTTATAAGCTATCTGAAATGGGTCAGTTGTTTAAAGATGAGGAACTACCGGATACTCTTATACTAATTCGAGGACAAATGAGTTTCCAGCAGTCGACCTGTGTATATTGAACTCTTACATTGGAATGGAGGTACCACTCACGCTTTTCTATGAGCACAATCTTGTCCCGTTTGACTCCCGGTCGATAACGCAGCTAATGATGGGGTAAGATAGTTAGCTTATGCGATGGGAATGTAGTTCTATCAGATGATTTCGATGGAACTGGGCGCTTTGGTTTATTTTACGCAATAGCTTGGTCCCTGTTTAGCCTACCTGAGTTTGAGAAAACGATGTCCAGTATAACAACGTTTTGTCCCTTGTTCTGGCCGCATAATTGCTGACTGACCTTTCCAACGCCGATTACCCTGACGACCAGTGATTCTACTGAATGCCTTCATGGGCTTCCATTCTGGACGACAATTTTCACTTACGATGATGGGTCTAATATAATAATACAAATTTTGCAATCCAAGTTTTTATAAGATTTGTGAAGTATTTCCATTGAGGGAGAGTATGTTGTAGTAATTGAGCGTAGAGTTGCGGCCAGCAAATAGGAATCATGAAGATGTCCAGAAACATATCAACTTGATCATTTCACTTAATCCGGGTTACAGCGATCAAAGGTCTCAGAATCACTCAACGAACTGTGCCTAACAATCGTTTAGTGATTAATAGGGGAACCACGAAATTACTAATCAGTTCCCTCAGTCAACAGAGGCAGAATACCTTCAGTTACTCAAGTCACAATGTGTTCCGCCTGTTACACTCGACTTATCTCTGTATGAACCAATTGATATCGTCGTCACAATGCAAGTTATGGGCAGGAATGTTTAGAAAGCTCGTGTTGTAGACTGCTGGCTTTGTTGTCAAATCGGCGAACTCGTCCCGAATGTTCACTTTGATCCGTTCGACCAAATTTAAATTTAAAACACTGAATTCCCTTGATCCGGTTCACCAACAACGATAGAAGACATACGTCGAGAGATGACAACATTTTGTTTACTTTCTTCAGTCACGACCGTAAAACATAAGAATGTATAGAACATGGGGATAGCAACAACAATAGAAACAATCAACGATTGGGCTTACATGAAACAAGGACTGTCATCAGTTCCAGAGCAGACAAACTGCGTGAGTTGACAGGTTATGCACACACATGGCCGAACGGCGAGTACTGATTGACACTACTTCGGAAAAACAAGCAATTTCGGATTCCGATTACGGAACAATACTTGAAACAAGTTGGCGGAGTCAACAACACGACCTGTTCCATGATGTACTTTGCAATTAATTAGGTCGGATTTCATCTCAGTCGCTTTGATGCCATTGCCTGTTGCGTGATGGCAGGCATCAACCACCTAGGTATATGTTCGGCCATTCTTTGTCGTAAGCACCGATCTGTTCCGCCAATATAAACTTCGCCGCAACTGCAAGTGAACTGGCATGTTACAGATGCGATCAACTGTGAGTGATGTTCAACTTGAGATTACATATGAAACAGAACATTTCGGTGGGCCACAATTATGAATAAGCCGGGCGATACTTCCAGTTGTGAGTAACAACTGCAATGTACGAGTTAGAGCTGACTGTAATTTTTGACTTACATCAGTTGTGCCACGATCGCCCTTGAAATGTAGGTTCAAAAAGACCTGCTTCTTAGGAACAGTACTCACGACAGCCCTGATTGATCATTTCTGGCTGTGAATATCGACAACCTTTTGAGGATATCTGTTTGCGAATAGCACCTGCTTTAACCCCTCCTTCTGTCCTTGAAAGTATTCTTTGATCCACATCTCCCGGGCACTATGAAACAGGGTTCACACTAGACCTCGTCCCATACATCCTAATGTCTTACGTTCGTGATTGAAGAGAGTAAACGGAATGTTAACACCTTGCGACGTATTTTTCCTATCGTTGTTAGTGAAATCTAAATCTGTCTGCTCTACATACTATATATGTACGCTACGTTTGTCTGTATCGTTCCAGATGGTCTTCTACCACAGCTAACGTCAAGCTGTCTTCTATTTCTCTTTGGCCTCCAAACTTGCATGTCGCTATTTGTGAATCTCTCATCTTTGTTTACCACAGAAGTGATTTCTTACTTATCGTTCCATGTGGCATACCAACTTTTGCGGCTGTCGTGCAAAGGTTTCCAGTCACAAACCTCTTGATCTCATTCTTTCGTGTTTATACCGAAACAAATGTGTTCCAGCAAGGATCGCTTGCACTAACTTGCACCGTTTGACCTCAGTTACTATGACGGACCAATCCTCTCTCATGGTTGACGGTAACCATATAGGGCGAAGTCAGTCATAAAGCGTTAGACATACATCGAATGCGCTGGAGTCGAAGTTAGGTTGACATAGGAGACGAACATTTTTATTACTAAACTGTTATAAGGGCAAAACTGAAGTCTAAGTTTTTCTGTTAAGATGAACTGACTAATGAGGTCATCGGGACGTGGTAGCTATAGATATCGTCAAACTTACAACACACAAAGTAAGTAACAATAGCAAATTGCAAAATTTAGAAGTACAACAAGTTTAAAATATAACAGTCATGCTGCGGACGGTTGGTTGAGGAAGCTTCGAAATAAATCCAAGATGTTTGGTGTCAAGTTGGGCTTTGAATCCAATTGAAGTTTGGCCTGAATGCAGACCTGTTCCGCTTTGCTTAACAAACCCAAATTATCAGCTTTACTTATCTGAAGGATATTTACGATTGTAGACATAGCATACCTCAAATGCAAAATTCCTTAAGCTATTCAGGACGTTGTCTGTACATTCAAGCAACTCGCTGTGAGCATAACTGGTTAACAGTCTAACGAGAATTCTTTTTTCGACGAGAAGAAAGATTTGTGGATTATTGGTACGAACCAGCTGAAAAACAAACGAAGTTTACTCAAATCATGGGACATACTGCAGTAACAAAGTCCACAAAGTGTGCAGATCGGTATGGCAAATCTTCACCAATTGTCGCAGCCTGCAGCTGTTCAACCAGAATAATGTTCCACGGACTATGGATCAGACGGTTGCCTATAAAAATGGTTGCGGATTACAAGGGACATTAAACAAACTTACCAATATCGAAAGAGTCTTCAGGACTGCAGGTGGTTTTGGACAATAGAACGTCATAAGTGCGGATGGAAAGGTATCGTAGAAACTCTTCTACCGGGTCCATCATAAATGTGTACAAACACAGAGCGAGCTACACAAAAAAGGTTGAATGCGCACTTGGTCAGCATAGAATGAAAAACCTAAGTACATGAACCTCGGGTGGCCTTCCTCAGGAGTGTTGTCAACACTCCTGAGGAAGGCCACCCGAGGTGGTTGAAACGTAGAGTATTACAACTTGCTCGTAACGTTGTGTTATTCTCAATCCATTTACCAATAACATGTTAAACACGACGCCCAAACTGTTTGACTTCATTCGTACTAAATTTGGTGCGGATATCCTACTACCGTTGATAAGGTTCAAATTATCAGCAATTCCCA
>JTDE01004045.1:12391-38388 GCA_014338405.1 Paragonimus skrjabini miyazakii
TATACTACACCTGTTGTGACCAGCGATCATGTGGCTTTTCTAAGGATCAGGCTGCAACTGTGTTTTCTTGCCTATCTGTCCTGTACACATGATTCTGTGTACGCCTGCTATTGGAAGCTAGATACAAACTCATTTTCAATTTCTTCAGTCGTGTAACTAATCCCATTGTCTTAACGACTCATCTGTTCTTCCATTCTTCAAGGAATGCAGCTTTTTATCATTCAGCATGTGGTGAAAAAACTATCGTGATAGCACATTTCGTTAGGGAAGTATCGTATTTTTATTTTGTCCATTCACACTCACCGGCACATGCTGGCACTCAGTCTGGCATTGCTTTTCAAACGTTGGGACGTTCACACAGGCTTGCGTTAGCGGCCAGGTGTTATCGATGGTGGACCGTGGTGGCCAAAGCACTGGGTCGATGGCGCCGAGCGACTTCACTGGGATTGCGTGTACACCCTCACCCAACTACGCATAACCAGCTAATTTGGCTGTAGTTCCAGCGATGCGTTGTGCTCTTTACTCACCCGACTCGGTCATGCGTCGTGTCCGTTGGGCAAGTCGTTTAGCCTGGGCTCCGGATTTTGCTGCCCGGTCTCGGGATGTATGATACGCTTATGTGTAGACATCATCGGTCAATAAAGCATGACTGAACGTCCGCATGTTCGGTTACTTGCGCTGCTCCTAACGCTTTTTTTGCAAAACATACGGTTTTATCTATCTGGCTCACAAAGTATCCGATATGTCGTTGCGATGCCCACCACCGCGCCCATTCATCATGCTATGGTCAACACATGTCGTAGGCTGGCTGACGAAAGCCAACGGGTCCAGGCAACCTACAGGGGAGTACGAATCTAGCCGTGTACAACATCGAAAAGAGGTGTGTGGGTGTTTGACACGTCAAAACCACCAGGCTGCATGCATCCGAGGTGAGGCGCAGGCCCAGCACACTAAGGGGGCTACCGAACCCCATTAATGTGGCTCAGGAAATACATTACGCATATGCCTGCACCGACCGCGTGAACAGAATAGTGCGAACGAGTCTGATATGTGCTATCCTTCAGTTTCCTATTCCGTTCGAATGGACAAACGATCAAGCCGACAATGGATAGTGGACGGTCTGTTCGACTACGCTGGCAACCCAGACTACTGGTCAGTGCACCGAACAAGCATGATTTTAAGTCTTGTCGGAATACGGTAGAAACGACCGGAAACTCCACCGCCAAACGTGCGCAAACGGATCATAACATCCATCTGACTTAGAAACAGTCTGAATGAAATTTAAGGGAATGTGGGACGTGAAATACGAACGACATTAACAGACCAGTAGAGCCGAGTGTATCTGAATAAACCACTACAATAAGCGATCGATACGAACTGTTGCACTCCGCGTATCTTGCATTCCGGCACACTTTTCGCTGAGTTGTTTTTGGTTACCATGTCGTTACATTTATTCCTTAATACGCTGATTTCCCTAGTGTTTTATGCGGCTGCACGTAAACCTTTGCTGAAGTTTTCGTATGCTAGTGGATGATGTAGTATGGATGGTGAGGTGAAAAGGAGGCTAAAGGTGCTTCTGTTGTTTTGGCAAAATTGTGCATGATCCCAACATGTTGTGGTTCTGACAGTAATCTACGAGGTGAGTTGTGTACAGGAGCTGTGCTTTTGGTCAAATGATGCCCCATCTTCCAACTCCAACCACAAAGTCATGCATCGTAAAGTTTTTGTTTGGTGACACCTTTAAACTAATCGTTGGAGTCATAGTAATATCATTGCAGGTGGTCGGTAATCTGACGCAGGTAAAAATACTTGGTCTCAATAGGATTTGAATTCATAACAAACCGTTAGACTTGGTACCTGCTGAGCTACACCAGTATTGCTAGGAACACTAGCCTTGTACAGTTCTGTTTACCCAGTCGAACTGTGGGTAATAAAATCCACTAGCCTAGAGGAGGCTTCAGAAAATACCGCGCCGTTTAGGTAGTTGGCATCGTTAACAAACTGACCCAAGAAATTGTCAACGCTCGGCAGCGTGATTACCGGCAAACCTTAAGTTGTTCAGGCTGGTCAGTTCGATGTGGCACGGTTGACTTCAATGTAATGATGTCAACACCGTGCGACAGTGTGTTATGTGTGTAATTCGGTCTAATTTGACGCTTGTGATGTGCCCGGGATGTTAATTCCTTATATTTGATTTCCACTGGAATGTCTCCCGTCGACTGCATCTTGTAGAAAACAAGTGGGTATGGGCTAGACCCTCGTCCACTAACAATATAAAACGCCAGTCCTGAAGAGCAGTCGAAACATAGTCCAAACAGAAATCCAACTAATAGAACGTGGTAGGGTTTGGAGACAAACCTTATATTTCCGGAAATGTTTAGAAATATGATAAGTAGTTGGTCCTAACCCAACCTGGGACCAACAGCAGAAACCATTAGAAAGCCAAGGAGCACGAAGTCGGGCTCTAGCCCACTCAACGGCACTCAAAAACGCATCAAGCGAAAAGTGTGTAGAACCTTCAAGCGTGTTAAACAGCACTCCAAAACAGTACAGGGTAAACGACCTTGAAGAATGGAAGACCAGATGAGTCGTTAAGACAATGGGAAGTATTCGCTGCGTGCAATTAGTTACACGACTGAAGAAATTGAAAATGAGTTTGTATCAAGCTTCCAATAGCAGGCGTACACGGAATCATGTGTACAGGACAGATAGGCAAGAAAACACAGTTGCAGCCTGATCCTTAGAAAAGCCACATGATCGCTGGTCACAACAGGTGTAGTATACAATTGTGTTTTAACATGCACCGGAGTAAAACAAGTTGTACAAGTGGGCCAAAAGTTAAATGAAACAAACTGAACCGGGCCATCAAATAGGAAAGCCGAGATTTGAGCACCAACTGTATATCTACAATTTGTTGATGCTTCTTATCCGTAAACTAATCCATGCAAATGTAATAAAACTGAGATTTGCTTCGCGCCACAGGTTCTGCTTTTAATTTCACTTCGGAATGTAGAAAGCTTTAACAGTAACTATCCCAATGACGTAACAGCTTCACAGCAAACAATTACCGCGGATGCCTAAGCAGACCAGCCGTTGAGTATATTGATGCCTGCGGGTTAGCTGACACGTTCAGGTTGTGCCAGAGGTGTAGACCCAACTAGCAAATTCGGAGCCCAAACGAAAAGGCTTACCCAACGAACAGGCCTGCTAACTGGGTGAGCAAACGGTCATCCATGGTCAAACGTGTTGACACGGTAGTAGACGCGCAATCCCAGTGAAGTCGCTCGGCGCCATCGACCCAGTGCTTTGGCCACCACGGTCCACCATCGATAACACCTGGCCGCTAACGCAAGCCTGTGTGAACGTCCCAACGTTTGAAAAGCAATGCCAGACTGAGTGCCAGCATGTGCCGGTGAGTGTGAATGGACAAAATAAAAATACGATACTTCCCTAACGAAATGTGCTATCACGATAGTTTTTTCACCACATGCTGAATGATAAAGAGCCGCATTCCGGATCGAAATGGATTTACAAACCACTAAAAGACTGATCAAAACTTAGCAGTTTTTTCACCTGTTTTCTCTGACGTGACGAATAGAAACAGGAAGCGTCGCTTGACCACTCTCAGTTGTGTGGCCACGTTACTGAGGCGTGTCATTCCCTTTCCTGTCAAGATGTCGTATTTGAAATGTCTCATTTAGCGTGTTATCCATACATGGGTATCATGATGAAGGTAAATGGCTGCATTATCTAGAATGGTATGAACATATCGCTCAGAAATGGTGTCCGGATTGAGGTGCGTTGTTTTCCGGAATACTTCACTGTTTTGAAAAATACCGAGCGTGAACTGGGCTGAAATAAATGTCAGGCCGGAACCAGATCACACCAGTGGACCAACACTAAGATGACAATGTGACACTGTAAAGAAACGACTACTGAAACTGATACTAATTTTTGTACTTTACAAAATAACCATACGCAACATGTAGATATTACTGGACGCCATTGACGTGGACTAGATACACTTTTTTGATGCACGCTTGTCGGTGCCGTTTACAGCGTCATACGAGACAATCTGTACATTCCGTGCAATAAATATTCGGACCCCATTCTCAACGGCCTCTTCATATATTACGTCTGGTTAGTGTATATTTGTGACAAATAACTCGATACGTCGTGCGCTAAAGTAACTAATCTATAGTATTCTACTACCTACGAACCAAAAAGGCACACAAATCAGACGGTAATCTATTAGGTATACGAATCCGTTAATTATTGCTAGAGATGTGCTTTTCTACCGGCAGATTGGCACTATCGTCACACAAACATAGACAGAAAAGCATTAGTATAGAAACCACAGATTCACAAGCGATGTTCGGAATGTTCTTTGCGGTTCTGATTACAGAAAAGCATTCTCCTTAGGCATGATGACGCACAAATCACAAAATAGTCTTAGCGATTACATTGCATTTCAAGATTGTGGTTATTTTATGTTCTCCCAGTGTTTACATACCTTGCCCCTAAAACGTGTGTTTGAGGTGGCGTCAAAGGAGAAATCCAGTGGAGTAATATCTGGTGACCGTGGAGGCCACTCCTTCCCCCCACCGCAACTAATCCACGGAAGCATAAATGTTTCATCCAGATGTTCTCGTATATATAGTGCATAGTGTGGTGTTATGCCACCCCGATGAAACCAAACGTATTCACTTACTACCGTTTATTTCAGCGTAAGTACAACCTTCTGATGAAGTATTTGAAGATGAGAGTGTGCTATTTTGTAAATGATTGTACGAACATAGGTTTCAAGTGTAACGTTTTTAGGAAATTAACAAAAATCACGAGAACGACAAAGAAGAGAACAAGACTTATTTTCCGTGTTTGATCGTCAGGTCAATCACAACACAATAGATACTAAAACAGTAACAGTGTAACGCTATCAAATTCACCAAGGAGCCAGGAAATAATCAAGTAAATGTTTTTGGTGTTGGCATAGTAAGAAGAGAACATTCAATCCAACGAAATTAGAACAGTAGTCAGTACATTCACTTTGATGGCATCCTTCCGTTAAATCAAAAAGAAACTTCATGCGATGTTTGACGGGTAGGGCGCTAAAAATGTGCACCTCTAACACTTCACAAGCTGAGCTAGATTTCCTACAAGAATTGTTCATGCAGAATGGCTACCCAGTGCGTTTCATTCGGAAGGCGATGCAGGCAGTAGAGTTAAAATTTAAGTCGATCACTGTGAATAAGAAACTTGCGTTTATTAGTCACCCTTTCACGGGAGACCCCCACGGTTAAAGTTATAGCAAAAAACTTCAAAAATTCAGTGAACACAACCTGCCGTGCCCCTTTATCGTACGTGAGTTTCTGTTCAATACTCGTTGTCATATCACATCTCAAAGACAAACTTTCATATTCTACAGCCAGCTGTTGTGTGTACACATTTGTTTTCTCGTGTCGAGCATCGTACATTGGTCGTACTGTACGGCGACTGTCTGATAGAGTACGTGAACATCTTCCTGCGTGATTGGACAGTTGTGTGACAAACGGTTTCGAGCGCGATTGTTGGTCAGGCGTGATTATCCTAACATTCGATGGAATATCTCAACGCGACGATGAGATATGTCCCAAGCCCACAACGAGCGAATTACGGGCTACCGGATGACCCATCACTCAACGAAGTCGGACGAGCGGGCGAAAAATGGCAAGCAAAGAACTCCTGACTGAAGGCTTTAGCCACACACACAAACCAGACAGAAGTGCACGCGACGTGCGATTGGGAACCGCCGCTGTGTTGTGAACTGGAAGTACGGTTCATAAACGCGAGCGCGCGCATAGCGTGAGAACGACCGAGATGGAAAGTAAAGGTCATGCTTTATTGGCTGACTTTTGCCACTGTTTGGCCGACTCTAATCATTCTTAAATTTGAACAAAGCAGTCAGAAGACGGACAGTGGTAGATGCTAGCATTTCGTACTGCCTCTTCAGTACCATATAACAATAACCAGGAACATATATATGAGACTATTAGAGTGGGGGGTGAAGAACATAAAATAGCGAATTAGGTGGAGAACAGCAACGCAAAACTATCAGGTCCATGGGAGTCTAGGACTTACATATAGTTGTTTTTATACACACAATGCTGGCTTCAGACGACTAATCGCAGCCGCCTCAGCGGAACACTGGAAACGTGGAGAAGCGTGGCGCATTATAATCCTGAATGTTGATTCGTGATTAATCCGGTGACCGGTAGCCAATATGTTTCTGGCGATAAACGAAGCCGGAAATTTGCGTGATCCCGGGACGAAGGGAGTAGACTGTGCAGTCACATCCTGAACCCATTTCGACAGATGTTCCTTCATCCTAGAGTCCAAGCACCTATCGATTCTGCTGATGTAACTTTCACCGCAATTACACACAAATTGATAAATACAGTGTGAGTTGGCGCCAATAGGTTGTTCTCCCTTTACTGAAGGTAACGGTAGCTTACGAGTTCGTTCAACGACTACGATTTCACTCGCATTGTATGCTCGCTTAATGGGGGCGGCGAGGCGTTTTGTTGTTCGAAGTGAAGGAGTGTCACCTTTGAATGGTAGTTCAATATAGACTTTCTTCTTCCCAACCGTGGAAACCTTGTCTATTGCTATACGTTTCTGGCTGTGTCTGCTGATAAATCTCAGCGGGTACCCATTATCCTGCAACGTGATTGTAGGCAGTCGAAATTCATCAGCTACACATTCTGATGAACAAATGCGTCCGGTACGCGTGGACAATGTTCTGACCAGCGCTCGCTTGTTCTTCATTGGTGTAAAGTTTGTGAAGTGTGTGTACTGACTAGTCCAGGTGGACTTTTGATATACATTTCCTTTTATTGATCCATTATCCTTGAGACCGATAAGGATGCCTAAAATCGGTAGGCATCTGTCCTTTTCCAGCTCACAGGTGACTGTCAGATTAGAATGACATACGTTGAACCGGTTTACCATCTTATCGATCGTTTGCGAAGATTGCGCAAACATGAGAATGTCATCCACATAACGTTTATACAACGGCAGCGATGAAATATCTTGAACTATTCGCCTTTCTACCATCAGCATGAAAAAATTCGCTAGCCTCGGTCCTAATGGACCCATATGGCGACCCCGTCTAGTTCTCGATAAGGCTTACTCTGAAGACCAAAACTGATATTTTCCATGCACAATAGTAGAGACAGTTTAAGCATATCCGTGGGAATTTTTATATCAAAACGATCAGTCTGGATCAGATTGCATGTAACTTCAATCGTCTCGTGTAATAGGACATTCATAAACAGTGATTGAATGTCTACTGAACACATGACTTTGCCTGCTAGGTTGACTTTGTTAAGATCTTCAATTAAACCAAATGAATCTCTAACGGTATATTTATTAAATTTCCGTTTTAATGGAATCAGAGCCTGTATCAACCATCAAGCCAGTTTGTGTTGTGGAGTATTGCTCATAGATAGAATCGGTCTGAATGGCACACCCGGTTTGTGTGTTTTGGGTAAGCCACACAGTTGCGATTTTGATGAACCACTGGGTTTTAGAGATTAAAAGTTTCATCATCAATTATTCAATGTAGCACCAACAAATCAAGGTGTCGAATTATTCTTGCTTCCATATCAGTCACCTGTTCCACTTTGTTGATACGTTGGAATGTGCTTTCATCGTTCATTATGGACAACATTTCTTTAGCCACAACTACGGCACCGGAAGATCTGTCTGGCTTCGGCACATCAACGTTTTTAGTTCTGAGATCTTTTAGAGATTCAAGGTGACGAGTTGTGAGAGCGCATTTATCTCTTGATGATGTCATTATGAACTCATAGGCAATGTTGGTCAGATTTGTTTTTAACCAATTATGATTGTTCAAACTAGTAGTATGCGAATCTGATAACTGGTCAAAAAGATTCTCGAATTGGGCCTCTAATGATATGCAGTCTAGCCTATTTGAATGAACTTTGTAATCAAGTCCTAGCGACAATGCTTCCAACTGTAGCACATCAAGTGGTACAGAAGATAGGTACGTACTACGTAATTACTGGGATCTCGTAGGCATGGTTCATCCTCTGATTTCTCCAAAGACTTGTGAAAGTGTTCCAGACTCAGCTTCATCATTCGATCAACAACCATTTTGCAAAAATGAACAAACGTCATGCGACAGAGAAGTGGTAGGTTATCCACAAGATGTGCGCGACGAGCATGAGTTTAACGTAATTCCATTATACGCGTTTGTGCAGTTTCATTGTGAGCAGTCCTGATACGTTTTAGGTTCCCGATGTTTGGTTTCAGTCGACTTATTCTCAAACATTTCAGGATAAACCGTGGATAACGACCCTTTGATATACAGTCGGAGAGAAAACATATCTTCACCCGTTCTCGAGAAATCTTGCATTTCAAGCTAGCAATACATCGGAGCAACTTGCATGAATCAGCGGGAAATCGTCTTTTTATAAATTGGAAACAGTTGGTTCCCTTGATAAATTTGAACAAAGCAGTAAGAAGACGGACAGTGGTAGATGCTAGCATTTCGTATTGCCTCTTCAGTACCATATAATAATAACCAGGAACATATATGAGACTATTAGAGTGGGAGGTGAAGAACATAAAATAGCAAATTAGGTGAAGAACAGCAACGCAAAGCTATTAGGTCTAAGACTTATAGTTGTTTTTGTGCATACAATGCTGTCAGTAAGAAAGATACCTATGGGATTGTCTACCGAGTGCCAAGAAATGACGGTTGCCGAGGTCATTAGTATCCTACTTTTCAAGCCTGACCTCTGCGCTCAGAAGAAGTTCGCGCAGACACTTAATCTCTCCTGACACAATTTGGAACAATGATTTAATAACTGATAACAAATACGTTGCACATAACATCTACTGACCGTTTTTATGACTCACCTTAGTTACCGTTGTCATATTTGTTGCGTTATAATTAGCAGGAGAATCAAACACAGGAATCAAGTCCTTTTCGACACTTTGTCGTTCTAATGAATTCTATGGGTATTTTCGAACAAAAGCTCGACAACCCACACTGAAGCAATTGGCATCCAAATCTAAAGCGTTGAACCACATTGACAACTGATTGCAGTAAATTGGTTGGAGTCACTGATATGTCAATAATGAGTTTTTTTATACGAAGTTGACTCACATTCGTCTGCAGCCGAGAATCGAAGCTCCCGTAAACTCTAGACAATCTTAAGCTGATCCCGGACTACTGGTGGCATTCCATCCAAGAATTGATCAATCAACAAACAACACTACCCGCAGTGACACAGTGTAAATGAAAGCGTCGCCTCCTGGTCCACGCCGAGCGCTCTTGAACCACCGCAATGACTCCTGACAGTCGATGGGGCTGCCGAACCTGGCGACACGTGGGGTATGCGCTTCAACACGACAACTAACAAACACTCATTTACATATAAAATTGATCCCAGGACATCACGGCTACAACGGTTGTCACTGCCTAGTTCCTATATGTATCGAGAACCACTTCATGCTGAACTGCACCCCAATGTTTTTTCTCATATTTTTACCGCGGTTACTTCAATATACAAATACATGCTCATGCCTCATTACTGAGTAGTAATGCGAGTAGTATAGTGTGATCGCTCTTTCTCATTACATGTGTTTGATCAGCACGGTTTTCCGTTTCTCATCGTTGAACCGCTCCTGTCGATTTCATTGAAAACACTAAAATAAACCAAAGAACTAAGGCCAACGAAAAACACGAAGCTTCAGAAGATAAGGACAGATCAAATGCGGACGTAATTCAGTTGTGTTATAATTTGAGATCAGTTGTGTTGAAAGGAAGTATTTAGTTACTGATGAGTAGTCATTAATTTTTAGTATGGGTTGGTCACTTTATAGAAATTGTCACTGCACTGTCTCTGAATGTGTAATAAGTACGAATGAACGAATGGGATAATAGGGCAAACTCGACGTTCGTTCTACGATATGCTGCGTTAAAAATAAGCACCCAGAGTAAAAAAATGAGCAAGCGTAGTTCTTCGTCATGCACTCCCCTGTCCAAGATCGACCAAGTTTCGGAGGAGGTATTTGATACTGTTTAAAGGAAATGGTTCTTTTAGAATACTGTCCTAAACCACTATTGATCAAAATATCTAGAACCTGCGCCGTAGTGAGTTTATCATAGTCGTCTTAACCGCCAATATGTCGAAAGTGTTTATAACATAATTGTGGTTGCACTTTACGAGTGTTATGCCCTTGGAGGAAATCAATGAGTTGTAATCCGTCTTTTTTTGGTTCTACAGTGGACAAGTGAGTATACGCTCGACTCTCGGCCAGTAACTATTCAGAACGCCTTTTCTGCTGCACAATCGAGCTGTAGTTCCGACAGACATCGACTAAAAGAAGTAGATGGAATCTGAAAAAACAAGCAGTTAGTTCCAGTCTAGTCTGGCACCAACGGTAGCAGCCAAGAGGTGGAAGGAAAAGAACATGAGGTGGCCTCAAGTTCACTTGGCGGCATTTAAAGACGTGTCAAGCAAAAAGTGTTTCCGAGCGCGCTAAACGACTCTCAAAAAGACGCAAGCGGAACCACCTTGAAGTACATGATACCATATCAATCGTTAAGAAATAGACAGAAATCCGCTGCATGTATTTGGTTCTACGGCTGAAGAACGTGACACTGAGTTCATGTCAAGCCTTCTGTCGCAGGCATACAGAAGAACATGCGTACCGAACAGACAAACGGTTGCAGCCAGGATTCTCGGAGGAGCCACACGATCGCTGGTCACTACACAAGTCTCCATCCAGAAGGGCGATTATGTAACCAGAGGTATCGATGTGTGATCCCGTTGAAACAAAGCTTGCCTTAGGCCCAAACCAGTTCATTAGTTACTATTAGTTCAAAGATTTCGAATACAACACTTCCATAGGGCGTTTCGGTAAGCTGTGAGTAGGCGCTGTTGTATTCCTATTCGGGTGCATACCAACAAATAGATTAATGTTGCTCCAGTCCTTTCGCAGCGGACTGTTCAATTCAGCTGATGGATTAAAGCTTCTGACATTCTAGTGAGCCGGCTGAACTAGTAGTTTCTGGGTCTTTTCAATCTTATTGAGATTCGCACAGCAAGCTGGTCATTCCACAACTTTAACTGCGCGGAAAAATAACGACATTCCTGATATGTAGGACGTGAGTATTCTTGTGAGAACCAGTTCTATGCACTCTTAGCACAATGGACAGTAGAACGAAACGCTCAAATGCCGTATTATAAGTTGGTGCATTTCGATTTTCATCCAAGATTACCAGGTCATTTAGACCAGCTCCTGAAGACGCACCCCCGAACCGATAGTTACTAGATAGTTTTACATCGTTCTCCCCCCGGAGGCCACGGGGTAGTCATTCCAGACACTCAGTCCTTCCAGAGGAAGTGCTTCATCTTCAGAAACAGCGGTATACCAATGATAAATCTAGGAAATATGACTTTTGGTCCACTTCTTGCATGATCAGATCTAATATTGAATTAACGAGGCCGTCCTATTCACTTTTGTGTAGTAAGTCAAAGAAATTTCTTGGATGGCCTATTACACAGTTCTGGTGAAAATTTCTATCGGCGATCTAAATTCTTTGGTAATTGTAGTTCTGTTGAGGCCGATGGGGAATCAGACGCCTATATTGTGCTAATAAGGGGCTTGGACGCCCTGTTCTACTAACTTTTTTACTCGGCGTGTTACTGAATGAGTAGCGCTGTACAGTGCTTTTTGTCTGCGTAGTAGCATGGCGACCTAGTGCAGACTAACATGTATTTGTATGAATATGAGAGCATTGTCTTTTTCTCATTCATTATTGCATTTGATTTATAGCATCAACTGGACTACATGTTGCACTGGTTGCAGTTGAATGCTACTTGTATAAGTTCAGTCAATCAGACCAATAATGAGAGCATTCTTGATAGTTTTGCTGCTTGAGTAACTTCAGCTGCTTTCTTCGTTTCATGTACAACCAAAATGCTGCAGCAAGAACGTCTAATACAACAGTTGGGGTGTGTGTTTTGAGTTCATGTGTAACACCATCATTCCAAATAACACCCATGTCAAGCGAGCTCCGATAGCTAGTCGTAACTCCTTAAGGTCACCGATTACGAAAGAAGACGTAGACCATTTCGTAACTGAGTCTTTTCATTTTTGAACATGTGTACTTTGTCGCCTACCAAGTGAACCGCTAATCAATAACGACAACATGGGGAATATGAGAACATTGGACTAGAGAACTAGACTTGTTTTCTGTGCTTGATTACCAGATTAGCCACAATACCTATGGGTTCGGGTTTGGTGATCCAGCAGTACATTTTATCAATTTTCAGAGGGTTATTCCTAGGTAACATTCGTAGATAACTCCAATATACACCTGGTGATAAAACCGTTCGGCTAGATCACCTTATCAAATCTGCATTACAGACGGAGTGAAAACAGCGAATTTTCGGAACAGAAGATCAAATGCTACTGGAACCCTGTCGGCTGAATATTGTTTGAACAGACTACGCAGAACGATGAATGATGCACAAAGGTTCTTATGGTAAAAGCGGATCGCACGAATGTGGTGGCGCGGGTGAAAATGAATGAAGAACGGCTTGTACAGGAAGCTCTTTATCCGTAAATATGGACAGCCATTAGGTCAGCATCGTTAACGCTAAAACGAAAGATGAGCGGAGACAGAACGACAGGCAAACACGACGAGCAGCAGAACAGTCTCATTCCAGCACATTTATTTGTTTCATATCGGATCCTAGAGTGGATTCTAAACGTCACAATAAATCGTTCACTACTCGGTGCGTGCTTCTCTTAAACATTCTAATTATATATACGATTAAATGTAAGAGGCGGATGCTGAGTGATAGGCATTCGCTGTATTGTTTCGAATACACACTAGAATCTGTTATCAAACAAAGCGATGACGGAAAATTTATAGTTGAGGTACCGGCTCGTCTGTCTACCGCTAATCTGTCGGATTTGTGTGACTACTGGGTGCAAGGCGTATCGAAGTCGATGTGTCTGCTGAAAGTATTATGAGAGAAGACTGATTCAACAACTAGTCATTCATATTCCCCTTTTGCTAATCTTATCACTTTGGCGTCCGCAATTTTGACCTCTTGACCTGCGGTTGCACGGTGTGGCCAAAAGTGTGATCTCTGGAGTGCCCCTTTTGGGATAAGCGATGTTCGTATAAACATGTCTATACAGGACTGACCTTGGATGCGGCCTGACAGCTTGTCTACCTCGATGACCTATTGGGTTAAACTACACGGTGTGACGATCACACCGACAGAGTCGCTCATGCCACGTAGGCCAACAGGTAGGGATCCGACAAACACAGTCTCCTGGCCCTCCAGGTTGGCGGTTGGAAGAAGGTTGGCATCGTTTTCCGGAAAACGCATCAGTTTTGGCACACTGGCACCCACCTGCCGCCTTACGGTTCAGACTTTTGAGCTAAGGGCTTTGGTTGAAAACCCTAATCATTCTCCTATCTAGGTCTGGGCGTTCTGGCAGTATCTCAGCCCACATACGATCATAAATACTCACAACACTGTTAATCCCATAATGCATCGGCCGTCTCTCAGTATAAACCGGGTAGCCCTATCTACGACATACAGCCAGATGGATAGGCGAAAGTATGCTACTGCTGACCCCTCCCCCATTGTCCTATAGAATTTAGCTCTCAGACCCTCCCCGACTGCCTTTTCTAGTAATTAGTCTACGGGTCCTACAGTACAGCTAATTATAGCAACGTTGTGTCGGTAAGTTCCATTTCATATCATACAACCTCAAGCCCCCTCGTCCCTTAGACCTAGAATATGGATTAATGTAGGCCCTTACAACGTTCGCGCTCGAAAAAAAGATAGGTCAACAGGCCGCTCTGGCATGAAGGTTAGACTCGTTGAATGTCGATGACTGTTGCATTCCAGAGACTAGAATCCATGACAGTAGTCAACGTATGAAACTAACAGCATTCGCACTATCTACTCGATACTAGTTATATATTTCGGGTCGCTCCACGGCCGCCGCCACCGGTTAGGCTGGAGTAGGTATAGTCCTTAGCATGACGGCCGCAGCCGAACTGGTAGATTGAATTCCTGTTAATAGTAGACTCTGCCCCGTCCGCTTGGCAGGTTCTATCAAGACCACCTTTGGAAGAAAAACTTTCAGAAATCTTTTCACTGTCTGTTTATGCTCCAGCTGACTGTGGTGACACTGGCATCAAGGATACCTTAAACTCGGAACTGGCCACTCTCCTTCGGTCGACACATGATTCTGATGCAGCCATACTGGACAGAGATATTGTGGGGAACTGTCAGGCAGGAAGTGCGAGCATTCCAAGTCGGCACCCTTGTTGAGGGCGAGTCAGTCTCGTTTAAGTGGCAGGTTTGGGATGGCATTATATCGCTCAGATAATGGCGGGCGGTTGTTGAAATTGCGCGTTGAGGACAAACTATTTTTAGCTTGCGCTGGTTTTAGGCATAGTGCGCGTGCAGAGCTCCATTCGAGAATGTCGTTCTTACTGGAGCACGTACTTAGATTCAGGTCATGTGTAAGTATCTTGCCGTTCTGTCGTTACTTTCGCTGGACTACGACCAAACCGAAAGCAACTGCTGGCTGTTGAGAAACTGGCTATATCGTTGGTAAAGCATGAGTAACAGATCAGTTTAGAAATCGGGATTAGTAGTTTTCACCCCGAAGGTCCTACTAGGTGCTGGACTTAGGTCTCACAGGCGATTCATGAAGCAGGTACTGTAGTACGTGGTACGATGATTCGTGGGTTGAACAAACATTGGATCTCGGAGAAATCCCTAGGGTTGTTAAATGCCAGAATTAACATTTCTCCTGACAATTCATACAACATGTTTAGGAGGAATAACCTTAGGAGCTGAAGCGCAGCCTAATCACCGAGGCCTCGCTAACGGTGAAAGCTGAGGAAATAACAACCGCTCCTATGGCAGGGAATAGCAGTAAACTCTTCAAGCCTGTATATGTCACTGTTTCAAAGCGACCATCCGTCAATGAAACTATCTGCTAGGCAGTTGATACTGTGGTGGACTGTCAGGCAGGAGGTGCGGAATGCCTCACCGCAGGAGGGAGGTGCGTTCAAAAACCCACAGCGAGCGGATCGAGGACGGCGTGGGCGACCGGATGAGTCATCGCCCGATTGAATCGGACCAACGGGCGATACATGGTAGGCAAAATAGGATGGATGACCAAATCGGGGGCGCGATTATTCCAACACTCGAAGGAATATCTCGACACAGTCGTGGATTACGGTCAAAGCCCAAAGTGGATAGATGGAGGACAACACGAGCGACCGGATGAACCATTGATCAACGAAATCGGACCAACGGACGAGAAATGGCAGGCGGAAAACCCCCGAATAGGAGGCGCCGATCACACACATAAACCGATCAGAAGTGTACACGATGCGTGAGCGGAAACCGGGGGGTGTTGTGGACTGGAATTGCTATTCAAAATCGCGAGCGCGCATGTGCCATGGTAACTAGCGCGTTGGACAATAAAGATTGTGCTTTATTGGAACCCTTTTCGTTACAATACGTTCATTCATACTAAGTTTAGAAGGGTAGTGCGCTGGGCAAAACACTTCGACGGTCAGTTTAGCTGACTTCCTGCTTCTACTGTGTTACCACCACAAAATTATAATGTAGAACTTTGGTCGGTAGAGTTAGGACCACTCATACAAACGGAAGTCCGCAATTGCATTCCAGCTCTCAAATGTAACAGGGCTACTGACCTAGATAATATCGTGCCGGTGCTTTTCAAAGAATGTGGGAAAACGTTAGTATAGGCTTTGATGTGGCTGTTACGACTTGTATGGACAACAGAAACCATCTCTGCTTGCTGGGGCCACCCGATGATAGTTCCCATATTCAAGGAATGTCACAGACTCCTGCGAAAATCATGAGGGAATTAGCTTGACCCCAGTCATCACTAGGGTTCTGGTATCCATTATACTTCGTCGACTCACTGCAGCTCGCAAAGCAAGCATTAGGGAAGAACAGACAGGGTTTCGTCTTAGGCGGGGATGTACTGATCAACTTTCTAATCCGCCAAACGCTTGAACAGCGTTAGGTTTACCACCGGCCAACAAGTGCGATTTCTTTCGATTATAAGGGCGCGTTTGATTCAATGGATCGGTCTACAATTTTAGAGTCGCTCGAATGCGGAAGTGTACGGACCAAGTCTGTGAAAATACCTGCAACGCTTTATTCTCACACTTCAGCCCAGATTAGGGCTTATGATAAACTATCTGGCAGTTCTGGCATCAGAAACCGCGTATCTAAAGACTGTTCACTTTCACTACTTTTGTCATAGACAAAATTGTGGAGGAGTGTCTGCAACACTTACAAGATGTCAGCGTAGACCTCCTGCCTGATAGGCTGATTGATCTTGATTATGCCGACGACAAGGTGTAGCCGTCGGACGATTACCAAACAGCACAAAATACTAGACGTTATTTCGCGCTGTGCTAGACATTTAGGAATGACCTCTGCAGCTTCGAAGCGCAAATTGCTTTGGCAAGATTGTTGTGATTTCGTAGATTCCACTTTGTATAGTGAAGCTATGGAAGTTGTTGATCGGTTTGTGTATTTGGGAAGCCGTATCAGCGGCGGTAGCGTAGAGAATGTAACAGAAGCGCGTATCTGAAAGGCTAGGGCAGTATTCGCTAGTCTAGGACATCTCTGGAAACCGAGGGGCATCTCTCTGAGGCTTAGGGGTCGCGTATATAAAGTAGCTGTTGTAACGTTTTGCACACTATTTTCTATTTCAAAATTCTGATTGTTATTCACACTTTTCACTTTCCTAAACTTCACGTATACAACCAACGTTTAAACCAACTTAATCGAACTAATCGATAATCAGTAAATACAACTCACTCACTTTTCGGTTCGCGAGCCTTGCATTCTCTCTGCGTTCGGGTCGCTGGTGCACTGAATTTTGGAGAGTTAGAAGCTAACGAAATCAAGCGACTATTGCGGCGAAGTTCCTTATTTATCTGTCATTCGGAATTACCTCAGTTGTGACTTTCAAGATTAATTAGGAACGGCACCACGGATTGTATCTGTTGGATACTGCATTTGATGTAGTGGAATTCTAAATCAAAGCACTTTAACAAACTACTGTGAGTCATTCGTTCCCATTTTTATCACCTTTTTGATTTCGTGTTTATACATGAATTTTGTATAGTGTTTAGATCCACTACACTGTGTGGGCTGTGTAACTCTTCGGCTGCAAAATTTGGCCGCTCGGATTAAAAGATGTGAAGTGTATTAAGGTATTTGACCACTGCTATCTCTGTTAGAAACGAAGAGGTTAGGAAGCGGGTATTCAGTAGTGATTGTCAAGCGAATTCTTTTTCAGAGTTAGATGACTAGGTCATGTACTAGAGATGCCAGCTAGTCACCTGTCACATCGAACACTGTCGATTTTGCAGCCGAGTGGCGTAACGCGCGAGATGGACAGATGACGACTTGGCATAAAGAAAGGAAATCGTTCGTCAAAGGGTTGGCCACTATAGGTCGGGTTCGTCTCCCAGGCACGATTCACAGAGATAGTGGCTGGAGACGTTAGCTGAGATGGCGGCCAACTTAATTCAGTGGCGTGAATGTCGTCGTTGTTTAGGCCGGGTTGTCTGTGAAGTAAGTGTACTTAACGATGCAGGGCAGTGTAAACTGTCTTGTCGAAGATGCCTTACTCTCGTTTGTAGATCAGTTGTTTATCTGCAAGGTGTAGGTATCTTGATATTAAATGTGTAAATATAGACTTAGACTCCCAGTAGTTAGATCCCTTCCCCTCCTCTTCTGTTTTTCTTCTCTATTTCCTGGTTGAGTGGCAGTTAACATCTGTGAGAAACACTGATTTATTGCTGAAGACACGTTTCATTATCACTAAGGATGACGAAGCGTGTCTTCAGCTGTTTGCAAGTTTTGCTTACATAAGGTTGGCACCAGTCTTGATAGGGAACAGAGTGTATTACTCCCGCTCGTTCATGCGCTCCAGTTGGATCTTTAGTTTTACAGAGCCTATTTCGATGTCGACGACTTCATCTCGAAATTTCTCCAGAATGCGCTTAGTTGCCCTCAATATTGAGTTTATGTAAGTTAGGGTGATAACCTTGTCTCTGGTGCAGCTGAAAACAGCATTCAGTCGGGTTTTGTGTACGCATCTGTGAATGGTCAGAAGTAACCATTTGATGTGAATAATTTACAAATGTGTTCTCTCCCTTTGTTTGTAGTTCACGCGTGCTGCAATGGGTGGTACCTCAGCGATGTAAGTTTTGTACACAACCTTTTCTGTGTGTGGTCGAATGGTTGATACTGAACGGCAGTAAAATGTTAGTGTTTGTTGGCCTACATTATACGATCGTCTGTATGGTTCCATGAGATCGTCTCAATAATAGTACACCCAGGAATAGCAGAGATGAGTTGGTTTCTGCTTTTGTGGTGAACTGAAATCCTGATAATACCTTACTGATGGCCTCATGGAAACTGTCTGTTTCCGCATGCTTACTGATAAAAAATGTGTCATCTACGTATTTCAGCCATAACAAGCGGTATTCCCGAAAATAAGTTCTTTCAAAGAATTGCGTAACGACTTCAATAAATGATCCTGATAGCCGTGATCACACTAGTGCTCCTTGTAGTTGTTAGCGTTGTTGATATACTGTGTCTCCAAATTGTAAGTAGGTCTCAGTACGAGATACTGCCAAATCTACGAAGCGACTGTGTTTTTCACATTGTACATTGCCCCATATCACGTCGGGTGGCTTGTTTAACACCAGTTTGTTCGGGATGCATGTGAATAACGAGCGAACGCTGTGTGATACTCTTGCGTTCTCTTCTTCCAATTTCAGGCCACATACTTTGTTGAGGAAGTCGGAGACACTACGTACATATGAAGAATTTTTTATGAGTATCGGTTTAATCAGACTGTAGAGGAATCCTGCTTTCTTATAGGCTGGATCTGCGCTGGTAGAAATGATTATATATATATATATAAAGTATTTAAAAAAGGGACACACACACTTAGTAGAGGATTTATTGTGACGTTTCAAATCCACACTAGAATCCATTACCAAACAAATAAATGTGTTGGAATTTGTTTGATAACGGATTCTAGTGTGGGTTCGAAACGTCACAATAAATCCGCTTCTAAGTGTGTATCCCTTTTTTTAAATACTTCATATATGTATACAAATATAAGGTAGGAATGTCCTGGTTTGCAAACGTTTGTGCGAATGGAGATAGTCCTTGTAAAGTTTTATCAAAAAAAGAAAGGTCCGATAATTCGTGCCCCCAACAAGCTCTGCCAAAATCATAAGGTTTGGACCATGTCGACGTCAGATTCCGGCAAACCGATGTGCTAAAAATGGGGTTCCCGCACGAATCCATTCAGACAGAATATCACTTCCTCAGTAAATACTGTCTAAAATGCATCATTTTTGATAATAATTACCGCGTGCAAAATTACACACGTCTACCTGGATCCAACAGCCAAAGCTCTTGTAATCGGGCCTCTCCGTATGACTGATATTTCCATCTTCTGAGTATCTTGTGTACAGTGGACTTCAAAGGGTTGTACTCAAGATCGAGCCGACGGACGCACGTTTAGGTACTATTTTGTATGTCACAGAGCATCACTGGCAGAACAATTATCTGTTGATGTGCGCGGTTGACCACTTCTTTGCAGATCATGAACACTACCGTTGCAGCAGACTTCGCTAGCCTTCGAAAGGACACACAATGTACGGTCTATTACCTTTTCACCCTCCTGTTACGCAACAGTCCTCATACCTGTTACATTCATTGTACATATAAACTACTTGTTTCTTGCTTGAATTAATATACTCCGTGTCCTCGCGCGCCTCGGTTTCTGCTTGTACAATGTCGTTGTTACCGGGAGCTAATTGTGGCAACAGTTCATTTTTAGTACGCTGGAAGAACTGAATTCGCTGGAATTTCTGTTATTCAAGAGGAACGGTCTTCCAACATGCCGCGGAATTGACGTGGTGGAATTTATCATGAACAGTTATCGTAAATTGTTTTGTAACATTGTCAATTCATTTCTTGGTTCCACTACAGGTAACCGGTCGTGTACCCACATGACTTGTGCAAGACTCCCTGGTGGTCCCTTCCATATTTTCACCACAGGTCACACACATGAAAGCCAGTTGAATACGCTATTCAGTTGTCAGATTACCGGCACGTCGTTCCTTTACTTACATTCCAAGTGGGATCTGGTTCCAGCGCGATAAAATCATGCAGTGAAAATTGTGCTCTGCAAAAAAAGTGAGAAAAGTGTGACCCAACACAACTCAACCTAGGGAAAGTCAGATAGACAAACAGACACACGGATCGAACTGATCACTGCAGGGCCGGCACATCCGTAGTGCCCTCGTTCAAATGAAAATGTCGATTTTAAACTATCATCAGTCATTTACACGTTCATTCTGCACACTTAGCTTTCAGTCAATCATTTAGTAATTCGTAAATCTGTTTCGTTCACAAATGCACCCTTTTATTATTTAAATTTGGTGAGAAAATTATCGTGATAACATAATCTGGTAGATAAATGTATTTTTATTTTGTCCATAGCTCAGTATTGCCTTTCAAACGCTGGAAAACAGACAGGTGTTATCGATCGTGGGCCGTGGTGGCCAAAACTGGGACGGTCGGGCCGAGTGATTTGAATGGAAAAGCACGTACACTCTCACCCCGCTACACCGCCAGCTAATCTGGCTGTGGTTACCGCAGTGTGTAGTGGCTGTTCGTTCGCTCGACTCGGTTAGCAAGTGTGTACGTTAGTCTGGGCTTCGGTGAGAATGAATAGATCAGCATAATCAGTTTTATCTTTCCGGCTGGCGACTCTGCGAAGGTTGCTCTGGTCTGCGAGAATATTACTCAGTTGCACAATGTAATCGCTTCTATCTAAAATGACAGTTCCAACTCTTTTATCTGGTCTGTCGAGAAGAATATCTGGACTTTGTCGAAGTTTCCTCAATAAATCCATGTGCTCCTTAGTCAGCTGCCTTCCCTGTCTCCATGTTCGCTTACAATCGTTAACAAGTGTAATTTTAAGTAACTCAGGGTTATTTAACGAGTGTGATGTTAAACCTTGCGTTTGACCAAAAAGATTCTCAAACCGCACCTCAAGTTCTAGGCGTTCTTTCTTACGCCGTAGACAGCAATACTTAGAACCTAGTGAGAGCGTCTCAAATGTCGTACGACCAAGGTGTAAGAGTTGTGTATGTACCTTTCTGGTTGACTTTGAAAGTTCTACTTGCGGCCTGGAAGAATAGAGACTGTACGATAGTGAGGCTCGTTTCTTTTGACCCTGTCCAACAATCACTTGTTTCATGAAAGCAATGAACAATACTCTCTCATGATCTCTGAGATTTTCCACTGTTAATCTTCGTTGCGTAATACTGCACTCAAATTTAGCAATTCCGCTACGATAAGTACCAAACTGCTTCAGACTGTAACGTTTCAGTGTCATGCTTCTTATTTCAACACGGTTCCTGCGAAGGGCTGCCAATAAGGCTTCGGGTATGCGTTACGAACAATGTAATCAGTGATGAATTTGATCGACTCCTTCGCTTTTGCCAGACGAACGGCGAACTTCAGAAACTGGTTGAACGCCTCGACTACTCTGGGCTCCTTGGTTAATCTCAACGTTTCAAATATGCCCATTGCAATAATGAGAATAAAAGACATACAGACAAACATGTTTTCCATAATTCTTCTTCAGACCGGCACAATTATATAGAGTTAAATCGATATATTGATCGGACTTATTACGGAGAAATTAAGTCATTCGTCAACCAATTGGCGATGGCTTGATTGGTCCATTAAGTCACGCCCGTCCATTGGTTTGACCGCGCAGGTTGGTCATCGATCCGCTGGATTTGTGGTCATGGTAGCAGCGGGGCGTGAATAAACCGCTTTTGATGGCGTGATATCGGGCCAAGCAGACTGATTTCAAAAGCTTCGGCATGCGACAGACCACTTGCAAGGTTTGATCAATGTTCACCTGTTAACCACTTTCAACCAGATGAGCGAGGATAGTATTGGTGACGATCGTGTTTCTCCGTGCCACAGCCACCGCGGATTGTGTTCCCAAATTCGTTTCTAAAGCTTATAAAAATGTGCCGGTCTGAAGATGAGTTGTCAGAAACGTATGCTCCCCTGTGTCTTTATTCGCATTGTTAAAAAAGGCATACTACCGCGCAATTCTTATTCAACTTTTCAGCCACTGCTACCTTTGACAAGAGGTTCGGATGTTATGACATTTTTCGCAAGGATTTCTCTGACCAAAACAACTCACGGAAGGTCGGTCACTACTGTGGAAGGTGGAGATTACTGAACACAAAAATGTATCAAGTCCGCTATCCCAAAAGACCCACATGGTTCCAACTTCATACAAGCGGTTCAAACTTTCACTCAGATACCCAGTGGACAAACTTCACTCTTCAGCATCCGCTACCAGGGCCTCAACCTAATCAAAAGGAGGCAATGATTTCGTCACAGATGGGGTATTGTCAACTGCGAACGTAAACGGTTAAAGCCGCGTTCCGTTATGGATGACCAATTTAACTGTTTGGTTTTCACCAACGGTCCACAATCGTTGACTGATACAACCAAACAAACTCAGATTCTGACCAAAATCGAGTAAAAACGAAGCATTGTCATACAGTTTATTACAGCTTGGACGTCAACAGCTTATCAATCTCAAGCACTACACTGTCATGATTCAGTAAATAGGCGATTAGGAAACAAGTAATGTCAACGCAATTGTACGTAAATAAGCCTCTCATAGCCCAATTATCTCACCAAATAGGCTCCAACTACTCGTAAACTAAGTAGTGAACAATACTTCGAACGATTTTGTTCATTCTAAACGCATCGAGGCAATGTGTCACAAGATCTCTCAGAAGAACAGCCGTCGTCCACACAAACAGGTTAAACACGAACAATTTGTTTGTCCGAAGTCCAAGAAACCGGCGAATCCTTCCAATAGAGTGTTGACCACCTTTAAATTGAATATCAAAACTCGTAGAAAGTTTACATTCTTATTAGTCAATGATCATAAGTCCCGTTTGCAATTAGATATACCACCCCAACTTCTTATAAATTGTGGTGCTCAGTAGTCGAACCCATATACAGACACACAACACACGCAGCAATTCAGATGAATTGATCGAACTAACATCCTTAATCGAATATGTCGTGTTCCCCAGTGTAAAATCAACTAAGGATACCTGACATGCCAATCTCAGTGTTCTCGAACTTGATTGAATAGAGGAATTAGGATAACTCAGCCTCACAACAGTATCAGCAACAAAACATGAATTCCTCAACTTCAAGCTTCTAACTTTATTCCACAATCATGAAAAATGGAGCGTACTGAGAGGTTACAGAAACGTCAAACAGAAGTGTTTACCACAAAGCTTGGTTATTGTAATCAAGTTCAACGTAAATTGCACCTTCAGTCTAAATTTAAATCCATGTTCCCTCCTAAACGTCCGGTACCATATGTAGCTGCACCATTGACAGACCAGAAGTTACGACCAAAAGGTGTAGGGGTCACCACACCTGCAAATTATTCGCTGTGAGGGGCTCCAGTCGTAGTGGTCAATACGCACCTGTGCTGACTACCGTATTGGCTTAAATCCTGTCCTAAAGACATAACTGCGGTTAATAGACGATTTGTTCATACCCCCTGACGGTGAAAAACAGCTTGCTAAGTTGGACCTTCTTGACGCTTGTCCTTAACTACAGATCCAAGGGGGCTCAACACAGCTTTCAATAATCAATACTTATAATGATTTTGAGCTCGAACACCGACGTACATCAAATTTGAGTCAGACGGGTGCTCCGAGGATTGATTGACGGGTATGATTGCGGTCGCCGACACAATGTCAACCAGATAGCTGCTGACGTTATTCGTGCATTGTTAAATACATTCAAACAGGTTAAGTCTGCTGCCCAAGAAAACACAACGCTTCAGGCGATCTTGAAGTATACCGAGGATCCTGAACATCTCAATCGAACAGAGAGTCGCTCTTTCTGAACCGAGTTACCATTGGTGATCAATTCCTATGTCATTCGCAGACGAGGTAGCCGTTCTAGAGGCATCTCGCCAAACTTTCCTGAAACAGTTTAATGCAGCTCATTCGGGGATTGGTGGCAAGTGTGGAGTTTGGTTTGGGGCCGATGTTGTGACAATAAACGGCTAACAACTGTTCCTGTTGTGCTTAGTTCGCTAACAAGCCGACAAAAGTTCAAATACAATCTTAACCTTACCCGGTGCACCCATCATCACGTCTGTTTGCCGAATTCACTAGTGCACTCGGCGTTGCTAACTACTTCGTTGGGATCGACGTCCACTCCAATGGGCTGGAAATATTTCCAATAGGACATGCAAGCACGACGAACACAAGTTAGGCTTTTCAATGGCCGTTCTGTCAACTCGGAGTTCCCGATACACTTATGTCCGACAACAGCACACAAGTCACGTCTGTGTTATTTTAAACCGATTTTTTGCCTCACACTGCACTGTACATAAGTCTCCGCCGTATCACACCCAATCAAATGGCCGAAGTGGACGTTTTGTTGATACGCTTAAACCTACACTTGTCAAAACTGAGAAATGGAGTGACAGAAGATGCTACTCAAGTATTCCTGTATAGGTACTGTATAACAGCCAATCCAAATGTCACGAACAGTTTGGCACCACTTACTGCAACGCTTGGAAGACGATTACAATGTCTTTGATGCACTCTGGACAGTGAACCAGATGGCAATACGAGAAACGTTCGTATGCAATATATCTTCAATCGCCGGTAGTTCAACGTCGGAGGCTACAGACGCGGACATCCAAAGTTCTGTTTAACGTTACAGCGGACATCAAACGACAGGCGCGACACACCAATCAAATACAACCTCAACGGACAAATGCCAACGAAATGGATAGCATTTACGCCCCCCGAAGTAATGGTGGACTTCCAGCCTAACAACGACGCGTACACTCACCACAGCTCCACATACAACACTCAAGAGAGTCACGTACCACAGATGTCCTGATAAAATAAGGACGCTAGTGAGACCAGTACAGAGTCCCTCTCTGATGAGTAACACCTACGTTTTTGGAATGGAAACGTTAGGACCAAGCACCCTTTCAAAGGCCCGGTGATTAACCGCATTTTCACCAGTCTATTTCGTTTGCCACTGTGACTGGTCACACGCTTAAGATCAACTATATTCGCATGTTATTAAGCCCCTAAATCACGTTATATTGACCACACACTCAATCGATTGTGTTTGTTTGATATCTGCTATAGTGGGTGGCTCGTGTGACCATAAAGAACCCAACAGCCTTCAATGTGCACCGGTTATTGAAGGACATCAATTGTCCTTCCAAGTTCGGCATCAAAAGAGGCCCGCATCTGAATGTAAACGTCCCAAATTGTTTACTTATCGTTGAGAACGTACCTGCTGCCCTCAATTTGATTTGATCAGCTTTCTTATGCATTACGGTGAGCCGATTCGTTAAGCCTGTAAAAGTGATTTTTGAGACATTATCACGAAATATCTGTGTAACAAAGGTTCTGCTTGATAAAAAGTCGCCTAAGTGGATTTGGTTATACATACTACGGATATACGTCCCCAGTTATATAAAAGAAAAATGATACTGATAGGTTTTCACAAGTTTAAAATCACTGGAAGGATTTCCCCGTGTATAATAACCACTTGCTCAATACAGAAGAATTGTATTCAGTTCGACCTCTGTACACTCTTGGAAGACCTTCGCAGATCTGTCCTACAGTGTAAGTATTTCCCCATAGCTACAACGAGACTGGACCTTGACGCGGTGTGACGGCTTGCGCATCTCTATGACCCATTGGGCTAAACTGGACGGTGTGGCCAACACACCGATAGAGTCACTCATGC
>JTDE01004046.1:3263-14928 GCA_014338405.1 Paragonimus skrjabini miyazakii
CGGCCGCGTGTTTACTGGGAAAGGTGGAGGCAATCTATGCAATAAGTAGACTGAAATCTATAAACACCAACCAGTACGGATTATTGTGAGAACTCTCTCAAAAAGTCTCAACCTAGATTCGATTAGTTACTCAATGGCAATAATTCAGAAAACGATAAGTAACGCAGTACTCTACATAATGCCACGACCAGCAAGCGTCCTGCGTGTAGCGAGCGGTAGGGAAATGTGAAGTAGCTCTACGCTATTGGAAATAAGGCATACAATTGGGCCAACCAAACATGTCTCATCGGGAAATGTCAAATTTTACGACAAAATTCATGCCATCCTAAGAGGTCGCTACACTATTTTGTCATGGATACCAACACTTGTATCACAGGGTACGCCAACCCCAAGTCACAACTGCGTATCATAAGACGTTGATGTACGGTATCGTTAGTTGTCACGTTTTTCATTGTAGTATGTGCAGAACAGAAATGAACATACTCTTACTCAAGCATTGTACAACTAACGGTGTCACTTACACTTCTATCTCCCCTGTTACAACGCGTGACACGTAAGGAACATTTGAACAATGGCGTATGTTGTTAGACAAATATTCATCTAAAGCTCGTCACGGCGTTTTCTAGGCCTTGGCTTTTGAGCGAGAACTCAACAGTTCCAATCAGAACTGTCACAGTCCAATACCCGAGTAGTGAGGTCAAGGGGGTTACTCCATCACTGTTGATCGTAATCACCCTGGTAGCACGGTCGAAAGTTCTATTGATAAGTGGGGCATATTGTGACAAGTGTGGTCAAACGGACAGGTGAAGATAAACCTTCTGTCCTGAGAGGGTCGCTGGCCAAAAGATCCGAAGTTTTCAATAAGGTAATTGGGAGAATCGTGAAAAGTGATAACAATATTAGCCCCAGAGACCCCATGGTTCAGTTAGTCACTGACAGAATATGAAGTCGGTTTGATAACATATACAACGTGATCGTTGGTAAAGTTGCGACCGTCAGTTGCGATCAGAGATGTGTGCTGTAACAACCTTGGAAGTACTGCGCGTTCCTAAGACACCAGCGGCTTTCGCGGTTTAAATCAGTTGCTTTTACGCCCATTAAAGAAGACTTTCAAATGCACCCTATACACTGAGATAGCGACATCTAGGTCTTTCCGTCAGATGCAGAATGATGACACGCAAGATTGTCAGTGTGTCAAAACTCACCAACCTTAGCCTAGACTGTCTCAATACAGAAGCCTTTGTTCCCGTTTATTCTACCCTAGGTGGAAATAAATATCCAAACCTGCTCACCATACCTCTGTAAAGAGGTCTTATAGAATGCGCAAGTTCAGCTCATGTTTGCGAAGCAACTGTGGGCTTTCGACACCAGAGTTATGCGAGCGGGATGCAGGATGGAAAGAATTAGACAAATCAGTAAAGCTGGCATGTTGTGATGTGTCCGTTTTCATACTGTGTTTGATGAGTGTCTTTTTGTTTATATGTCCTGTTGTTAAGTGCCTCTATTGGGCGTGCTTGAGAATGTCTGTCGTAGACAACTAAAATCTCGCACCATATCGGCTTCTCCTTGCATCTGTTGACTTACCAATTCTGTGTTTGTGCTCCGGTTCGACACTTTCGTAAAAACCCTGTTCAACTGAAGGATGTCCATGGCCGCAGTCCTCGTTCGTGTAGTGACCAGAGATCGCGTGGTTTCTCTAAGGATCCCGGTTGCAACCGTATTTTCCCGCCTGTCCGTTCTGCACGCATGATTCTGTGTGGGCCTGCAATAAGAGGCCTGATATGAACTCAGTGTCACTTTCTACACTCGTACAAGTAATTGCAAGCAGCGAATGCTTGTCCTTCCCCTAACGACTCATCCACTATTCTATTCTTCAAGGTCGTTTAACCCGAACCTTTTCGAGCGTTGTTTAACGCACTCGAAGCTTCCACGCACTTTTCGCTTGACGCGCTTTTGGAATGCTGCCGAGTGGACTGTAGCCCATCTCGCGCTTCTTTTTTTTCATCTCTTGGTTGGTGCCGTTGGTCCCAGACCAGGCTAGAGCTTGTAGAGACACTCTTGGTTTGCCACGTATTCAAACTATCTTGCTATTATTTTGACCGTTGACATTGTTGATATTGTTTGATCGCATGTTTCCATTTTCTAGTTTGTTCGACCTCCCAAGGTCACAATTGACATTCGCAATTTCCGGTCGCTAGCTACTGGATTGTCGCGCTTTGATTCTGTTGTGCTTTGTTTACAGCTCGCTTTACCGGTCTACTTGCAATACACGTCGTTGTCCACTAATTGGTTTTCTGGTTTAATTATTGTGGAGAATAGGCACGGTTCTAAATAGAAGCGTTCTAGTCCTCTACAAGCTGAATACTTATCATATTTCCAAACTTTGCTGGAAATATACGGTTTTTTTCCAAACCTCACTGCATTCTCCAGTTCGATGCCTGTTGGGACTATGTTTCGATTGCTCTTCAGGAAAGGCGTATTAAATTGTTATTGGACGAGGGTTTAGCGCATACCCACTTGTCCACTACAGACCTCATCAACGGAGCCGATTTATTCCACAGACGTCGTATGTTGCAGAAACAGTCTTGGACTAACTCTGTGACATATGCGCAGTGGAAACAGTAGGAAATGCTTGCAAGTACCAAGGTTATACTGATCGAGTTAGCACGACACGGCGTTTCGAAGAACCGCATGAATTGCGTATGTCGTGCGCCTGCTGTTTGAATGAAGGATGGTTCCATGACGGACAACTACCAGTGAAAGTGTGAACCGTGTAAGGGATATAATTCCCTTCGAAAAGATTCCATATTTGGAAATACACTTTTTACGCTATGGGAAGCATTTACAATTTTGCTACACTGAACGTTCAAGAACACCATAACATTCACAGCCACTACGTTGAAGAGAAGCTTCAAAACAGTCGTTAATTTTAATCTTCGCATACGCCTGGCATTGAGTATGGCGAGTCCAATCAAAGCGTGAAATAATTTTCAGGAACAACGCTCCTATTAGGATTGATTTGGGGAAGCTTGTAAAAGTGACGGAACTCATTCCATCGTCGAAATAGATGAATCATTGTTTGTGAAAAAAAAGTACCACCATAGGTGTCATTTCCCGAAGGCGTGAGTAATTGGTGGCAGAGAAAGAGTGACGCGGAATGCGCTCATGGTTATATGCCCTGAGAACAGACGAAATACAGCCACCTTATCACCCATCATCCGAAGACATGTCCGAATAAGCCGGTTGTTTTATTTAATTCTTTCGCTTTCAGTCGAACACCATAATAATCACGGACAAATAGAGAGCCTACAGGGCTTTGGATGAAATAGCTCATTACGAACACTGGACGATCAGTCACTCAGAAAATTTCGTGGATTCTGAGAACAGCCTGATCCACACACAGAATACAGATAATATTTGATCTTTTGCTAAGGAGCACTTTCGTGTTATAACTGGATCGAACGAACGTCACACCTTCATGAGATTATTTGGCGAAAACGAAATCCTGTAAACGTGATTGACAAACTGCCGTTCACCTTGTCCCATACTGAAATGCTATAAATTGTATAATATACGTCGACATCATTGCACGCGTTTGTTATTCCGATTCATACGCACTGCGTTCACATTGGTGGCTGCTCCGTCCAGTTGACTTAAGCTTGGATCAACACCTAAGTATGCCGCATGTATTCACACTAGTAGGTGCTCCGTCCAGTTGACAATCAAACAATCGGTTGAAAAATCGATCTATGTTGACCTGATGATCGCTGTCAGCCAGATGACCTACAATAACATTCACGGTTGATTTTCTCCCACCTGTCCCAATCCATGCTGCATTATGTTTTCTGATTCGTCTAGACAAACGCCGAGTCCTACAACCCACGTAATGTGCTGAACAATCGCAAACGAACGAGTAAAGCATCATAGATGATTTGTGCACCGGCACTTTATCCTTCGGATTTGAAAAAATCACTGGTGAACTAGTGAATGAGATAATTGGTCTTGCTACGTCAAACGTTCTCTTACGGGAACTAGAAAGTTGACGGGTCAGTGATTCAGCCAATGCATCTTCTTCGTATGAGAGTTATATGAACATGGGCTTTTTATCAACTCCTTAATGCTTCCTGATGCTTGAGGTGCTTTCATATGTTTGGTGACAACATTGTTAGGACAGCCATTCTCTTGTAGAGTACGGGTTACAGATCGTAGCTCGTGTTCCTAAACATCTGTTGAGTATAGTTTTCTGGCTCTATCTGCCAAACAATTGACCAGATTTCGTTTGCATTTAAGTTAGTAAAACCATGAAAGCCATTTCACTGGACCAACCAAGTATTCTTACAATCAACGGAGCGCTTAAAATTTCCATCAGTTCTTTTACTCGAAGAGACATCCAGGAAATGGAAAGACTCATCTGACCCCAGTCTTGAGATAAAACTTATCAGCGGATGTGAACAGCTGAGGTCCTTTGAAATATCAATTGTGCTGACAGATGAATCTGTAACGGCAAATATATCACCATCATAACGCCGGTAGAAAATCATTTGATCTGTGGTACTGCTGAACATCATTCGTTCCAACCTGCCCATAAAAGTATCTGCCAGTGTCGATCCCAGGATGGTTCGAATCAACAGAAATAACACGATGTGTAACGCGAGATTTTTGTGTGACAACATGAAATACACAACAATTACAGTATGCACAGCTCTCTTACGGTAATTACTAATCACTTACAGCTGAATACGATGTGATAACATACCCGGATGTTCGAAGTATATGAAGAAGTATGTATATATGGATAAACGAGTTTATCCGTTCGTGTGCAAATTTTAAACATAACTGTATAATATCTATGCCGCTGAAGTCAATAATAGACCACGAAACACTGATCAATATCTCTAATAGTGCTGTTGATAACTTGGGATAGTGTAAGGGATACGTGGCGTAATATCACGCGGTACATACCGTTTGCACTCAGGTGTTATCAGGTCCGTTCTACAAATGTGTTATCCTCAAGTAAGGTGAGCTTAAAAGTAAACATGACGCAGGATGAAGTCAGAAAAGTTTCTGATCTCCGGTTCAAATCATGTGTATTCTTACTAGCTGCAATCGCATGCAAGGTTTTTTCCGAAATGGGAGTAATTTGCGATTGATAAAGTTGCAGCGCGGCTTTTTGAGCCTTGAAAGTGGAAGAGTAGGATTTATGTTTTTGAGGCTGTAATTTAAACTATGTTGCAGGCGGATCGCGAAATTATCAGTGAACCTATTTCCATAAACTAGATGACACACGTTTGCAAAGTTCAGCTTGAGTCGCCATGGTTAAAGAGGATAGATTGCAAACTTCTCGCAGCATTCTCTTTAACTCAGAGAAGAGGAATAGTCATCTAAATTCTACGTGACTACATGTTGAAGACTTTCTAGTGCTAACTTATCGGTTTTGTGCATGAGGCTGTGTATGAACTTGCAGTACTCGAATCGAGGTCGTACGCATATTTGATATAGGCGTGGCCGAGCAGAATGAGCAAAGAATACATGCTTAAGGTAGCCTATTTTCTGTATAATTTTAGCTGTTTAAAAAAATGTGCGTTCAGTGGAATTAAATGAAGGTGACTAACATTTACCCAGATCGTGCACCGGGATGACTGTTAGTACACTATAGTCATGCAACTTCATATAGAGCCTTCTGATATGTAGCAGCCATGTTCAACGATATTTACTCTATTGGCTGAAAATTTCATCAGTCAGGGTTGATACCAAGACTCTTATGATAAAATCCGGGATTGCCAGAAGGAAAATTGTAGACAATTTGAACGTCGTCGACGAATGGGAATGGTTTACCATGTTTGATAACTTTACATCTATCATTTATGTAAATAAGAAAAGACGTTCCTTTAAATCACCTCACTAGTGACTGATTGCGGCATGTTTTACTCACTTTGGCTGTTTGCGCGCATCCTTCAAGGTATGAAACAAACCAGTTAAACAATGGATCAACCGTACGAAAAGATATTATTTTGATCAAAAGACGCTTATGAGGTCTTTTATATAGCCCACAGTATATCGATAATTGCATCACTGAAACCAGCATGTTTTGTAATATGCTTAAGTAGTTCTTACTGGCAAGCCAAACAAGGTTGTTTGTTGAAGAATCCATGATGGGAGTCATTTGTAACATTTCGCGGTAGTAAGAATTCAACCACGTGACATCTTAGTATTCTTTTCAATATCCCAGAAGTTCAAAGCATGGCTGTTGGGCACATACTCGCCAACGTCTTGTCGCGATCCAATTTTGTAGCTGGACTTAAATTCGGAAGCTAAAAGTGTTTAGATATGAAGCAAAAGACAAGCAGCATCTTTTCCTTTGTGTTTGGCAGCAACAGAATGGAGAACATCAGAACTAAGTAGATTAGATTATTTGATAACAGCTAACTGTGGGAGTGTGCCTACAGCGTCAACGGCAATATGGTTTAGGGTAGCACATATGTTTACTAACCATAGTTACATCGTTTTCTCAACATGAAGTGTTGAATCACTGATGGAGTAGTTTCGACCAGAAAGTCATACCGCCGCACGTGAATGGTAGTATGGCTTTCCTCAGCCTGCTCTGCCTATAGTGATCAAAAGCATATTTTCTATAAAAATTTCAATGTATTATGACACTCCGTCAACCCTAACTAGCGTTTGATTTCGTGTGCTTGAAATAAGATTGAATTGGAGTGGTTTGTTGTTTGCAGAACACAAACTGAACAAACTGCTGTATGCTGATATGCGATGGACTGATGCCAACTAATCCGAAATGGTTATCAGATGTTTTACTGAATTTGTTTATAGGAGGTGATAATTAAGCCAGTCTGATTTAACGCATGTTGCATTCAAACAACCAAACTGCGTGAATGTACATCAAAAACTTAATTACGAATAACCGATCAAAATGTTACTTGACTGTCGCCCATTTGCATTGGTTAACACAAACAGTGTTGTTTCTCCGTAAAAAAACGTGCACGTGTTCTCCACCGTTTTCCGGATGATCCACAAGTTGCTCAAAATTCCACTTCGAAGCACCTTTCATTCCACAATGGTCAACATGACTTACCACTGGAAACACGGATGGAGTTCAAGTTCCGGTGATGCTCTATTAGTAAGCTGTAATGAGATCGAATCTCGTATCTGAGGCTCATCTCCAAAATCGGTTAACTAAAGAAATCATGATCTGAACAATTGTAAGTGTAGTTCGGTTGCTTGTAAACCAAATCTCCAAACTACTTGGCAATAATTTTCGTGCCTCCCAGTGGCAAAACTAAAAAAGCACAAAAGTAAGTTAGCGACAAATGGTAAATCTACAGCCAACTTCACAACTGAATTTAATTCATTTGAAATCTAAATCTACCCGGCTCAAAAATGGAGTCCAACCATAAAATATTCCATACTGCATATGGTAAGGACTTTACTCAAACCAACGAAAATGTGGAATCCGGATAATCCATCTATCTTTTGTGTCAGTTAAGTTGTGTCGTTTGATTTTTTCCACCACAATTGGCTCTCCATCGGATATTAGTTATGAAAACCAAAAGACCAGTGTATGTGACTACTGAAACACACTACGTAAGAACCAATAAAATGTTTCTTTCTGAGGAAACCGTTGCATTGCTTTGCACAGCCAAGAAAACGACATTCTTCATTTGCTAAACGTGTAAATATCGTGTTCAGTTTTATGAACCCATCAAATATCTATCATCCCAATCGTGAAAAGACAGCGTGTGTGTGATGATTATCTCTTCCATACATGCTTAGCAACCAGCAAAATAATGAAATGTCAAAGTCGTTTTATTTGGTTCTGGTAAAAAATAAATAAGAATATACAATGAAGAAGTATTCTATTTTTTAGTGTTTCTTTACTTAACCGATGTGACTGATTATTTCGATTGTTGCTGCTATGTACAGTTTAGATAAAATCTACTGATTTTACGTTGACGAATGATGAGAGTAAATCAACATGATAACATTTCACGAGAAATCTTCTCCGTGTTTCGATTAAATGGATGAAGGGAACTCAGTTTTTAAACTTAACTGACCATCTGCATTCCGTTAAGCAGAAATAACGGAATTTATAAGATGGAATAGCACATACTTAAGGGAACCTGTTCACAAGCAGCCGTCAACTATTCAAACACCATATTCCCAGTCGGATGCAGATGATGTTACGGTTTGTATTGTTTTCACTTTGATAAAATGGTCTGCTTTCAGCTGATGGATGGAGAAGATGTAAGGAAGTCCAAACGGCACTCGAGAACTGTTCATGTCACCCAATCAACGGGTTTGGCTCAATATTACGATAACGGAGAAATCTTGAATCAATGTTGATGACGTCTCAAGTAGTTACCGTAAATTTTGGTTTACTGCTTTTAACAATGCCAACGTGAACAAGGTTAATATCGTTTCCTTTGTGCAGGTGAATGCCGCAATGATATGGTTACTTCCCTTTCCTTTAGAAATTGACATTATACATGAACCAATTTACTCTTCTCTTCACTCCTCACGTTTATAGATGCGAAGGTACGTATTCTCACATATTCTGTTTTTTGTAATAGTCAAGGCAGTTGTCTGGTAGTTGTGCCGTTTACTTCAGACTCAACTATAGCAGTCACTCAGTTTGGGTGTTAAGATAGCCTAACAGATCTCTGCACAAATTCGGTCTGTCTCGTGATCTTAGAGGGTATTTCAATTCCAAACTTAAGATGACATGTTCTAGTGAATGTCGAATAAAGGGCGCACGTAACTTCGTAATGTGTCACGACCTAAAATTTGAGTATGTACTGTTTCTGTGGTAGGATGTTCGGTTGGGGCACACTGGATGTACATGAACAATGACAGGCAACAACCACAAAACGAGTCGTGTGTCCCTGGCAAGTTTTAACCATAAAGCACACATTACCATTGCAAACCTAGCTCGCAAACTTCTGTTAATTACTGATAACAGGTAAACCAAATGATCGTTGTCGTTTAGCGTATTTTGTAGATGAATGCTAAATCACTTTCCAGCTAACCACTTTGTCATCGTAATCCATCTGTCACCAACCTTTTGTGTTTATGGGTTTGATGCATATCATGTTTGTTCTAGAAAGAGAAGTGTGAACTCAAAAAGAGTGATATCTTCTTGAGAGAAGAGAAGAAACCGTGATTTCTTTTGCATATGTGATGGAAAATGAAACAATTATTAGTAAGTGAACATTTCCGATGGAAGATTTATTGTTTTTTGTAGACAAATGTTGTTGTTAGAAACTCATCTGAGATATCATAACAAGTAACGACCACAAGTTTCTACTAGTTACTAACTTTCAACACTTGACTTAGATTGAAAAGAAAAACAATGTGATGGTATTCCTAATGTGGTTGCAGATTTAACAGATTGCTATATATGAATTGAATAGGCCTCTTTTTCTGTTTGTTACCTTGTTTTTCGTTTTTAATTTCATGCTTCTCAGATATGTACCTGATAATATAGAGCGTGGTAAATTCGGAAGACAATCTGCGAGTTTCTTAAAAATATTTTTGTCGTTTGTTGACTTGATTGGCAAACCAATGCTAAATGGCTATGTGTTATGCTTACTTGACCTGTGAACTCTCGTTTCGAACATGTCATATTTAACTGAGATAAGTTAAGCTTTTATTTTCATATTATAGTTACACGTCACTTTTATTATAACTAACATCTTCAGACTAACAACTTTAGTGATCCAATTTCAAAAGGACCAGTTTCAATTGCACCATTAATGCGGAACTGATATCAGCCAATACTGGTACTAATACCAGATAATTAAAAATGACTTTATGAAACAGTCTGCTAGTATTGATATACATTACTTTTGCAATTCACGTGAAACTATCACCTGTAGTGACTATTTTGGCCAGAAGCCGTGAAAATACTGGTATGGACGTAATAAAATGAAAGGTTATATACTAGCCTCATTAGGAATCCATTTTCCTTTGTTTCACCCTTCAAATCGACTACTAGCATGAAAATGACTTCTCAAGTCCCTTAGTGTTCAAAGTTTTGCTCATATTGTTGTCGATGTTTTAACTCTGGGAGATTGTGTCACAATTTTAATTTTAATCAACTTCGCTAGTTAAACAGGTTTTAGTTTTTCAGATGTTGCTCGGAAACTGGTGATACGTTCTGAAAGCTTGTACTCAACATCGTGCTTTGTATTGGTGGAACTTTTCAAACGCCAAACCTTGAATGCTATCTAAAACATGTTATAGGGAACTCACGGGGCTCTTATCATTTTCCTTAGTGTGATTCAGAAGATTTCGAATAAGATTGAGCAGTACTTCATCTTTGATCACTTGTGTGTATTTCGCCGTGAACATCGAATGCA
Organism: Paragonimus skrjabini miyazakii; assembly: GCA_014338405.1. Classification (NCBI taxonomy): domain Eukaryota; kingdom Metazoa; phylum Platyhelminthes; class Trematoda; order Plagiorchiida; family Troglotrematidae; genus Paragonimus; species Paragonimus skrjabini miyazakii. The sequence continues at coordinate 13,637 of JTDE01004046.1, forward strand.
GCCGGGAAGTAGTCGATGTGATTAGGGCTAGGTGCTCAGTGTACTTCATTTACAGTTATGTTTACTTCAGCCAATAAACTGCGGCGGTCTGCACGTACTACCGAATATTGCCACCGTATACAGTGAAGATACAAATTCAGCGGAGATAAATGCTGAGAGTGGAATTACGGTAACAGTGAAACGCCTGTAGTCTTTCTGAGAGCGTGTACGGTGTATGTATACAATATATATATATAATACATATAATCGCCAATAATCCAACTTTACGGCCTACCGAAAACACACAGGCCTGGGATGCCACTTAGACCAATTTTGGCAATGATAAATTCCCCTTACCATAAATTCCACTGTGACAAAAGTTTCAGACGCACTCCATCAAGGATTCTTTTGAATTCGACAGTGGCTTGGACAAAATCAGTCTTGCCAACAAAATGTGCTCTGTAGATGTTCACTCACTGTTCACAAATGTTCCGCTACTCGAAACGATTGAGTATATTTATGAGCTTGTTGAAATAAGTCACATTTTGTTCCCAATTCCAACTGACATACTGAAGGAAACTTTGCTGTTCTATACCGAGAGTGCCAGTTTTTGTTTACTCGAGCAATCCCATTGTCAAATAGACGGGGTAACCATGGGAAGCCCACTGGGTCAAGTCTTAGCAGACTTTTTCATGATAAAAATTGAGCAAGCTATGGAGCTAGCTACGGAGATAGGAAATTTGTCACATTGCAAGCGTTACTTCGACGACACATTAATATTCAATCGATCTAAACAGGTGATAGATAACCTGGTGCAACATCTATATAGTTGTCATATTAACTTGAAGGTTACTTGTGAATTTGAGGTCAACAACTGTTTGCCATTTTTAGATATACTCATAAGTCGTCGAGAAGATAGCTCGGTTAAAAGAACTGTCTATAAGAAATCCACGTGGTCCGATCAGTACTTAAACTTTAGCAGCTTCACACATATCCAACATAAACGAACACTAGTGAATACGCTTTTTACATGGGCAAGGCGAATCTGTAAGCATGACAGTCTTGCGGAAGAACTAGATTTGATTACTTCTGTCTTACAGTCAAATGGTTACCACCAGAAAGTTCATAGGTAGACATAGTAGGCAAAAAGTACCATTCGAAGAGGTGGTCACTATAGAGAAAAAGAAGGTCTACATAGGGCTGCCTTTTGAGGGTGATTATATCATGCACCAATCAACACAACGGTTGAGGAATTCGATTAAGCGAACTTTCAATGCAGCTGATCTCCGTGTAATTGCTCAGACTCAGAAGTT
>JTDE01004046.1:15771-53273 GCA_014338405.1 Paragonimus skrjabini miyazakii
ACGGTTGCCTCATAAACAGCGTGGCCGTGGTTCTAGTCCCGGCAGTGACGATGATATGCACTACTGACGAGCTCTAATGAGAGCGAAACTCGAGTCTAGTGCTTCTGCTGTGCGAAAGAAGCCGACTGGATAGTCTATGGGAATGCGACAGCTGCGATCAATTGTGGGTAGTGTTTAAATTGGAATAAAGCAAATTCCCGACTACTCAGCAATAACATATAAATCTGTTTTTTTCTCGTTTCGATAACAATGGCATGCTTCAACCTGATACGTTCATTACCTGGACAGTTCGCCGTAGTAAAATGAAGGTGTGTGTTTGATGACTACACCTAATATCACGCGTGCTAACAACACACATTTACCACGTTACTTTAATTTCAGAGTGGTATACTGGTTTGTGCTTTCCACAAGAGATGTCACTTGCTCAAATGAATTTCCAGTATGCTAGTTTTTCTCTAATTATCATGAATTAGGCGCACCGGTGGAAGTGACAATACGTTTGCACCATGTTCTAGACCTGCTTTCAGATAGACGTTTGCCTCAGATTATGTTTGCGTTCGGTTGATTAAATTTGGACTTGTCAGGGGCAGGAGTAGAGATATTTTGGGTAAATACATTCATAAGTCAGTGATCTACCTTGTGATCTTTGCTGCATTAATCCAAGTTTCACGTACCATATCTGCCGTAGAGTATTCTCATGGAAGCACTTGACAAAGCTCGATCTTTTAACACTTACTCATAGAGAATACACGAAGATATATTCCTCCAAAGAAGATAGCTAAGGCGGAGCCACTTTTCTGCCGTGTGAAAGTGTTACCCGGCGAACAACGTTGGTTCTTTGGGTACCATCTGATAAAGTGTGGTATGCACTGAAATGTACTCAAACGCTGACACTCAGCTGCGCTTAACTTTCCAAGAGTGACATGTGGTACCATACCAGGGCCGAGTCTTTAGAAGAAGTAAACCGTTGTATCGTTCTATATTGCATAATTATTGTGTAAAACAGACATGAAATTGGCAATGACAGGCACACGTAGACTTCAAAAGAAAAACTGCAACAGAAGAAATATAATGAAGCAACACATAAATTGTTCAAAATTTTACGTGAAACTTTACGTAATTTTGCAATACATTGTATGAAATATGAACGACCTTTCATAACACAATTAAACATTAAGTTTTGATTGTTGCCTGAAGCTTTATGCATTTAATTAAAATTCTGAATGATTGTTTAGGTTTGATTATATTGTTAGCCAATTAGGTATTCGTAAATAAATCAGTTGAATAATTACAAGCATGCACAAGTGTCTAACGTGAGTTATATTTAGCGAAAAGAGATTGGCTTTTAAAATGTCTTTTATGTCCGAGGAATAAAAAAACATGTTGTGCAGTTTTAATGTTGACAACGGTTCAGATGTTATGTGCTCATGTCGGATTTTTGGAAGCAATGCATTCCTCATTATTTTAGGTTGACCCTTAAACGAGTTGGTAATCAAACATTGAAATATAGCAGCCTAATTTAAAACACTCCTACACGCTTCCGTTTTATGACGCAACGTCTTTTGTGTTTTAGGTAGCAGATATACTGCCTTACTGTGATGATTGGAAATTTTTGGAAAACTTAGGTGCAGATAGATGGGTCTATACCACGCGAAATGTAAAAGTTTCTGAAATATTCTGAAACACAATACTCGACAGAATAGTTTAAACATACGGTTGTTTCGTTGATCATTCCTTCTAAAAAATAAAACAGGGAAACGATTTAACAAAACGATAAACAATCGTACCATGTGAAATGGAACTGGAAACATTCAGTAGAATATTCTACTTGAATCAAGTTTTCTTCTGCAAAAAGCAGATACAGCACGTTGATCAGTTGTTACTTTGTGATTATACTTTGTGACTATATTGACAGAATTAATTTAGGGTATGCGCAAAACTCAATTGCATCATCCTGTGAATTTACTTGACGGTAGAGCAAACGCTATTCAAGTTAGTCATCAGACTGATCGCACCATTCGTTGATTATGCGTAGGGGCATTCTTGTAATATTGGATTTATTAAAGTCCGTCGAAATGACCTTCGAGCCGGAAGAAATTCAACATCGACCCGTCCGCTTTCATTAGTTAGTAAATTAATTTTTGATGCCTGATTGGATCGCACACCAGTGGTTAACTCTTAGCAGCTATTTAGCTGTTTGCTGCTTGGTCCTATAAAATGTCGTAGTGTTTGTATTTAAGAAATGTGCTTGTCAAGGGATATGTTTAGCAACATACGTAAAACGCGTTCGTTGTTATAACAAACTCAATTTCGGGATGGTAGAGATTGTTAGGATTGTATACCTATTTAGCACTCAATATTTACACTAAATTTGGCGGTGACTTGTCCACACATTCATAGGTCGCACATAACGTGGCCTCAACTAACGGAGTGAAACTAGTAAGACCTCAAGAACATGTCATAACAATATACGGTTTAATTAACTCGGGTTTGCTTCCCCAACAGTTGTTAAATGGAGATCACGAAAAACTCTCAAAGACGAGAATCGTCAACAGCAACTGTCACTAGTGATGATGCAGAAGTTTTCATAGCCATCATTTTACTGACAACAATCAGATTGGATATTTGCTGTTACACGTGCAGACAACATTTACTACTTATTAGCAACTGGACAACTCACAGTATCTTCAGGTAAAAGAGCTTTGATTTTCTTGTATGAATATATTCAAAAATGTACATTATAAAACCATGAGAGCAACTTGGTAGGCGCGTATGTTCCAAAGTAACCTGAATTCTTTTATTGTAATTCAAACTATTAACTTCGGAAATGTAAGTGATGTGAACAGTTTGAATGCAAAAAGTTTCCTATCAACGCTAAAACACCGGGCAATAGTAGCGCTTAATCCAATACTAAACATCTTTCTATGTTTCACTGATTGGCCGATATTATGACACTGTTTATTAAACATAATTAGTATCAAGTGTTGTCTGTGAGATCATTTCATAGACTGGACTAAAAGCAAAACATGAGTCGTCAGATTCCAAGGTGATCTGCTGGAATTCCAACAAGTTTTATTTGTTGTAAATCCTTTGCATGTAAATTCTCCTACGTGGACCCGAAAAATTATTCCGTGGGTGACTGGCCATAATTGAAGGACTATAATGTCTCAAAACAAACGCATCTGGATTGATCACTCGTTTACACGAAACAGAAAAGCTCATAATACCCTTGGCATAAACAGTAACGAATATCAGATGTCAGCGTGCTTTGCGAGTTGTAAGAGCACTGCTGATTGCGTCGATTGCATTTCTTCTGGACTAACACACAGTAGTTATATGAATAATGCAAATTATGACGGCAAATTCAGTTTGTCGGTCTGTGTTGTACATATGTAAAATTACAACTTAATATGTTCGAGCGAAATTCATGCATAGTTGTGGTGCTTCAGTCTAACATCTTTAGAACGCATTGTTGAACTAAACCTATTCATTTAAACGTGGAATTTTTCAAAGTGTTTCAAAAATGGGTGTGCACAGTTTCATAATATAGAAAGTTTTGTTATCTCCGCAAACCTTTCTGAGCAAAATACGCAATAACTTGCACACTGGTGACTCAAAACTTCTGATTTTTTAGCTTGCATTTGTTACCAAATTCCAGCAATTTTGAGAACATGGCTTTGTGACGTAATAAGAGACCTCTGGTCCAAACAACAGCTTTAAGAAATAAATTGCAAAGTACACTGGTTCTGGAGTGTTTGTTGTTCGCCCTTCTCAAATTTCGTGCATGTTCTGCCAAACTATGGAGACCAAATCGTGTGTAAGATATGTTTGCCATCAGCAAGTCGTCGTTATCACCAAGCAGAAGAAGAAAAATTTAAGCAAGTGCTGGGGCCAAATGCATTACTTCATGTTCGTCACAAAGTAGAAGTCATAAAATGAACCTCAACATTAATGAAGGAAATGTATAAAACGCCACAGTTATCGTTAGCATGTCGCAACTTTTATAAAAAGCTGTATCGCGCTACTAACAGAATCAAACGATAGACAACCCTAGAAAATGAGGCACAATTTAGTCTACGGTTAATGAACTTTTGCCAAGGTAGTTGAAGTGTGTCCACGTTTGTTAATCAACTTGGATGAATTATTTATTGTGAATATTATGTGTAACGAGGACAATTCTTTTCTAACAAAATGGTTTTGGAAATGAGGGTGCATGGAGTTGTTATACAATATCTTGACAGCGAATTATACGTCAAGTTGGTGTACTGATTACTGTTACCCGAGGTGACGGAAGATAGACCAAACTGGAGGTTTTATGCCCTAATGTTTCTGCCAAAATTATTTTTTATTTATGTTTCGGCTGATTTATAACTTTCGCTTTATTTCAAGTGCAGTAAATGGAAATTACCAAAAATAATCAATGACTAGATGAATAAACTTAACAAGACAAACTTATTCCCATCTGTTACTTCATCGTATCATGAATGTACATGTGAATATCATGCATCAGGCCACCAAGGTTCATGTGATTCCGCGAAATTCGCTTTTGTAGATGCAATCAAACTTTACCAACACAAATTTGAAAGATGGATAATGGGGTATTGTCCACCTGCTTTGCAGAATAGGTAAACACTAACTATTGTTATTCCATAGGAAAACATATCGTTCATCATGATTCAACTGACAACGGTCCAAGTTGGCCAAGTCTTGAAGTCAAATATATTTTTAATGTATTTTCAAAACGTTGTAAACTCACCTTTGGAACAACCGGCTGTGTTCCATGTGTGTGTGTGTTTAGATATCATAAGAGGGTAGGAGGTATTTGAGGTGAAGAATTTTCATTGCAAATTTATTTCATAATCGCAATGTGGTACAAATAAATCACTGTTGAGAGAGTCAGCTTTCTAAACAGAGGTATAGTTTTTGCGTCACACATCTGAAAATTTATCTTTCATTTCCTCTTTATTTAAAACTGTGAATTCATTACAACCGCGGGAGAGATTTTGGTCACCAATTAACCTCCTAGAGGCCAGTTTGGTCCCGTGATATCAGGCAATAGATTCTCACCCATAGGCGTCTGAAAACATTGATTTAGTTTCAGCATAAGACAATCGTTATCGGTTAGGGAAATGTTTCCTCCTAAATGAAAGGCAACCGGGAGGAAAGCGTTCAGTGTCAAAACTTTCCAGTGAATTATGATTAAAGCCTCGGAGAAGCTCAGGATACTGAGTAGGCTTAAGTCAGCGCTTGTGTAAATATGTGGTCTAAATGGAGAATGTGATTGAGATAGAATTAGTGAAGGATAGAATGAAGGTCAGAGTAGTCTTGTAGGTTGTGTGCACGTAGTTGCCCGTGGTATACAGGATCAAGCTAGTAATAGCCAAGTGGTAATTAGTTTCACAACATACAGGCTTGCAATATAGGTCACCCTCTACTGACTTCATATTTTTTGAAGAGTCGTTTACCTACATGCTCAAATCGACTAGCTGTTTGTGGTCTGCCTGCCAATGAGTGATTATCCGCTGCGGCTCCGAAGGGTTTTGACTGGTGTTTTGGCGAACTAATGACCTCAACAGAAAAAACGACAAATTATTGGACAATTGGGTTGAATTTGTTTTGTCTTAATAACATCACGCATGTTGGGAATCAAACCCACTATTTACTGACTCCAAACGTCTGGTCGTTTTCGGCTTATGGGAACAGGGAGCCTAACAGCTAAGCACAGTACTACACATGCACTCATGTATCCCTATGATCGCTGCTACGATATCCAGTAGAAAACCGTCTGGACTGCGATTCCGTGGTCTCCTGATAATCACATCATTAGGCAGTTGTGATCCGTTTGACGCACTTATTTGACTATCGCTACTCGAACCCAACGCGATTGAAAAAAATGTTGATTCACTTGCAGTAACTCCAGGCAACAGTCATGAAGTATATTGATACTTTGTAACAAGAGTTTCAATCTTGTTAAGTCTAACAGAGCAGCCAACGATTGAGCTGATAAGACTTAGCAAGAATCTGGTGATCAGATTCGTTCGGATTATGTTGAAGCTTATTAACTCATAAACCTTGTGTACACTCCTCATCTTTCTGCTGTCTCTTACTGTAGTATCATGAATGTGTACTGAGAGTTCCACGTCCCTCCTAACAGTGGAGCAGTGGTAGAGTTGGATTATTTTAAAAATTGAACACTTTTTGAATATCATTTCCACTACATTTTAGTTGCGTAACTAGGGATGGCGCAAAATAATCTTTAGTTGTTGCATTTGCCAGAGCAAATTAGAATATGAACATTTTAATTTGCGAATTCATGGAAGCTCAGAGAGCTTGCACCTTTACTTCATATGTGATCATGCTCAAGCTTTTGATTTCGCCATCTTAAATTCATAATACATATGCGTTGTTATGATCCAACGCTGTTATGTTTAGAAACAGAGGAGTAAATTATTTCATGCATTAGATAACGTAACACATACGATTTGCATTGAATATCCAATCGGTAGTTTTAATAGCTTCGAAATGTCTTTCTGTCGTGGAGTATTGAGCTTTGCATACTTCAAAATGTGCAGCCGCTTGGAGGGTCACAGTTTGCTTTGCAATTTTTTCACTGAGGCGGGCTCTTACTTGTCTGACAATATAGTGCTCCTAGGCTCAAACGTGTTGATGATTTCTGTCTGTTTTCTGTAGTCTAGACTCTTGGAACGCACAATCAAACAAGAACTGTTTGGTCAACACGTAACTTTGACTGAACTGTTATCCGAATTCGATTCATACACTTTAGGTTCAGTCTTTCAATGATGCAACTTCATAACGGATAAATTGGTTGCCTGTTCTTATAAACTGAACCGAAATGCGACTGGATATGCGTAGCTGTATATATTACAAGAACCCGAGTTATCTTTACAAGAATTTACAATTACGTGAAGCTGCGATAGCTCGCGTATACACGAACGACATTGTTTATAACTACGATCACTGTTTGTCAAACTAATGACTCCGAAGCATTTGTGCTAGTGGTCCTAGCATTGTGGACGTTTATATTAAAAAATAACATTTTAACTTAAAATAATGAAAATAGCATCTAGAACTATAATTATTGAACTGATTGACGTACTTTTTCTACGTTCACTGAATAGAATAAAACGTTAGATGTTCCTTACCAAAACAGCTTGCGGTAACGATGAAGCAATTTGAATTTCGTCGACTACTCGGCATATTGCAAAATTCATTAGCACATTTTCAATATGATGCACGTCTCGGAAGGTGGTCTCCCAAACAATATCCATAGAGATGGGAAGAAATATCTCATCGGGTTACTTCGGAATAATGTTTTGTTCAGCGTTCTTCAAATCGCAAAATAACTGACTATTTTGACAGTGATCGTGTCACTTAATTTGAGCATGTGTGAGGTGAAAATCTTAAATTTCGAATCGAGGCTTCAATGACTCGTTTCTGAGTGAGAACAATTGCGTCGCATATGTTATTGAGCACGAACGCACTGAGTGATCTGGTTGATCACGGTACGGCCAGTATGTTGATTACGCTATCGTTGCACATTTGGATGATGCAGATCGTCGGTAGAATCAATGCAGGCCTTGCGTCGTCCACAGCGTTCCGATCAATCAGCCCAAGGCAGTCAGACAGCGGATGTTAGTCACTGCAGCAACTAGGTCACGAAATACAGCTTATTGAAGCCCAAATGTGACGAAAGTCACCATAGGCAGCACTAATTGCACATATCAAACTTCTAGTGGTGCACCGCCCCCCCCCACCACCGATTTCACAACGACAGTTGATTTGGAACACGGACACAAACCTATCCCATGTTTCGAATGACGACTGACGAAGATTGAGATTTGTTTGTCTTTCGTCATTGTTAGGCCAGCGTAAACCTGACTCGAAGACTACGAGTCTGCTATTAGAAATCAGATATCGCAAGGCGTTACTGAGATATGCATCGGCGTGGGATTCAAGTATTTCCCGGCGTGCCCACGCCACCAAATGGTCAACGATTTTCTATAAATACAAACCAGTTTCTCATGTAACTTCTCAAAGCGTCTGCTGGCTAAATACATTGCCTATCCGCAGTCTGCTTTGTCCGTGTTCTCATTGGTTCTTGTCGTTCGTGGTTTGGGGGTCAGTCGGAGGGGTTTCTATTCGCGTTATTCATTCGCCGTTGTTCATGTCAGTTATTCGCGTTCGTGTTCACCAGGATTAAGTTATAACAGTTACATTTTCGTCGATTCATACCGCTCAGTCTGTCGATACTCATTAGAGTATTCTCTCTAACTGTATTGACCGGATGATGGGTTATCAAAAACTTGTTCGTCATGTTACTACGAACTGCCGGTAGATTCTGTTCAATTGATAGTTTTTAAATTGGTTCTTTTTATTTGTTGGTTGTCGAACAGGCACACAATAGTCTTTTTAGCCAACTAGAAATTGTCGAAAGTATCTTATTTTTATCATGGTGTCTCAGTGTTCACATCTGGACTGGTGAAACAGGTGGGCAAAACTGATCTCAGGAGCTGTTCTCAAAAATGTTTACACTCCAGACAACAAAGACTGATAGACTTCAGCCAATTAGATATAAAAGCTCCCCTGCTACAAAACATTTAGTTTTCAGGTATGTTACAGTGCCAGATTTTCCAACAAAAGTAGCTTATACTTTTTATAGTTTGTGCAATGTAAGTTTAATACTGCAAAATATGTGTAACCAATAGATGGGACGTTGTGGAAATAAACAGGAATGAATAGTCACTAATAGCATCTATTCTTGCATGGTTGGTGGTTGATCTATCAACTGTCCACCTGAGAACCACCTTTTTCACTTGTCTCAGATATAGCATAATACCAGGCAAAGTTGTTGTAATAGAGTATACTTGTTTTGACATGCAAATGAAACACTTGACTACCTTTATCCCAGTCGCTGCTTGCTATAAAGTTGGGGTTTGATTTAAGTGATAGACGGTATTATTGCATCATTTGGACGGTCTCACTGGTAAACAGCAGGCTGGTAATTTATTGTGCGAAATTCAGGGATATCCCACAAAAAGTATTTGGTTTGTATCAGACAAACAGACATGGAAGGACGGATAAGAAAACCATGAATACTATTGTCAGATGACATTATTGATATTTTGGACCAGGCATTTAGATGACATTAGCATTTCGTAGCATCCAGAAGAGTGCTTATTAGAAACTAGAGTTAAATATAAATTTTCGGTTTACATATGAATCCCATATTAATGAACATGGCAGGGAGTCTGTCGTGTCTTGCAACTTGCGTAAACTATCAATTTTTGAACAGTTGTTTTCCAGTGGAATTCAATCTTAATTTTGTGCTTTCCGTAATCAACTTACGAAGTCCTTTGTGCACGTTATCACAAGTTAATTGCAGATGATGGGGTTGGTTTTGGTAGCCACACATATCACAACCTTATAAATCCAAGAATATTCAAACTATGTGAATGTCTGATGACGTCCTTGAAGTCCTTGGGTGTTTTATGTCAGTTTCGGAATCTCCTCTATGTTAGCAGAAAATTAACTAGCTAATTAGACAGAATCCCTGAATGTCACAATAAATTCTCTTCTTAAACATCCCACTAAGCGCGATCAAAGGTGTCTTCGGGATATGCACTTTATGTAAGAAATGTCTGTCAACTTGAGTTTAATGTACCTCTGGTTTACTCACATGCTGTTTTATCACTGCATTCTGAACTGGTATTTGTTTTTCATAGTAAAGTGTATTTTTCCAAATGTTGTTGAACTGTCCAGGAGAGATTACATGTATGTGTTTATATATTTAGGCTTCTGGTACACGCTTGATTGTCAGTCAGCCATAAGTTTAAATGTATTTGGTACCCGATAATCACAAGATTGTCACTGTCAATGTCACTCCTATCATTTCTGCAATGATTGATCTTAACAACGTAGACACAAAATATTGACTAGCCCATGATAATATACAGTATACTTTCCGAAGTTGCTGCATACTTGGCGATGGTCGAAAAATCAAGCTGCGGTTCTTGGATAAACCAAACTGCCGCTGAGCAACAAACTTTACGGGATGCTCAGATGTTGCAATTGCAAGGGCTAACTACCAAATATTAATCGAAATATTTCAAATGCATACTTAGTCGTAAATTAATAAAACGAAGCACAATGAATATATACAAAACAACTGTCGGTCAAGGCGCAGTTGAAAATATGTATCACACTAAATCAGATAATTTTTACAAGCATCACCGATGTCAGTTTGTATAATGAAATCGAAATGAAACAACTGTCGGTCAAGGCGCAGTTGAAAACATGTATCACACTAAATCAGATAATTTTTACAAGCATCACCGATGTCAGTTTGTATAATGAAATCGAAATGAAACTTAATGTAGCATTTACATACCTTTGTAAAGGTCTTTAAAAAACGCCGTCAGATGCCCTGCAGAGAAAGGAGTGGTTAACAATCACTGATCTCATAATTTTTATTCAAACATCATGAATCAGAAGTCGGACTTTCAACCTGTAATACATATTTGTAGTCTGTCGCCGTTCAGTCTTCATAGGATATGTGATCATCGCTGCTGAAGCTCCACTATTCCGGTGGGTTGTCTTAAGCACTTTACGTTGAAATCGACCAACAAATCACTCGTAGTTAATTTGAAAGAATCGTTCATTTAAGAGAGAATGAGATGTAAAAACTCCAGATTCCTGATCAACCGGAGCGCAGTCATATCCCAACTACTTGTGAGTTTGACGCTTTTGAGCGGGCTGTTTCTATCACCAGTACAAATTCAGTCAAGGTTCACGGTTTTCGAAATTTGGTCTTTTTTTGAACCCACAAAACTTTCAAAATACTTGCTAGAAGAAACAGCGAAACACGAAAAATGGAAAATTTCATCGACTCACTCTTTCGATATTTATCTGTGTATTGCAAAATTAGCATACTTTTAGTTAAAATGTTCTGGCTACAAAAAACTATTTACCTGACTTCATTAAACCCATCAAATTCTGTATTTTTACAAAATGTTTGTTTTAATGAATACGGGTCTTCTTTCCTTACTTCTGGTTCACGAGCAAAAGGAAGTTAGCTAAGATGAAGTTTTCCGCTTTAATTTCAACGACCCAATCGTGACAAGTTTTATAACCACTATTTTCTGAGTAGTGTTTTTCAACGCTTCCGCTTTGTAGTTGGCTAAATTACTACTGGCGTTAATACCGGAGATATCCATGGAAAATGTGAATGTACGACTGAGGATTTCGCAGGTAAATAGAAGTCGTAGTTAGTCACTAAATTCTACTATGCTGTGCTTTCAGTCCCGTTTGTCAGTGAAGACTCTACTAACGTATCATCCTGAGGAGAACAAGTCAGAATGATTGCGGATTTGTTTATAATCACTTGTGACTACGTGAAGTCTAGTTTCCCCCAAACTCAATAGCTACCGAACTGTTTGTGCATTTAAGTGTTTTCGAAAAAAACAACATTGAATAATCATTTTATGTGGCCGCTTGTCTGAATCTGTCGTGTATATACAAATTATTTGAAGCCGTCATACCTAGTTGTGTCAATGGGAGTATAAAACAATGCCTTATGCATTTTTTGAATGAGCTTTTGAGGCAAACGGGACCAAATGTAACACCTCCAGAACAAGAGCAGAATAGTTGGTATCGTCAGATCTGTGTATTCTATGAGTTGACTAACATTTATAGACCACTTCAAAAGTGCAATCATTGGATTATATCCTAGCTCTGTACCATAAACGTTGTACAAACTTGATACACGTTTATTTTCTATTGCATATATACTGGCATACAGGTAGGTTTCATAAACAAAATCATCTCTTCCCTTGCACTGTTAAGTACCGTTCATAATAATTGTGCAGGATGAACAGCCATGTCTAGGTTTAGCGTGACCGACTAACTCTGATAAAGCCAAGAACATTTGTAGACTCTGAGCCCTCGTAGGCAAATCGTTAGGTGAAATTTATCTTGAAATATTTCCGAATACATTCGATCGAAATTTTTACAAATGAATTAAGAACGTGTTCTAAAAACAGTATTGGTTCCTTCAGCAGACGATGGTATTTATGGAGGTTAGTCGTCAATCAAATTTACTCCAGCTAGATTATTGTAACCCAGACTACCTCTGTATCAGATTAGCACGTGGCCATGAGATTCGGAATCACCATAGCCCATGTTATTGCCAAACTGTATGTTTCATTCGGTTAATTTACGCCTCCTTAGTGAAGACTGCAACTGCTTACCCAAATCTTCAGCTAGAATCAGAGTAAGGTAAAACACTACATAAAAACCATTTCATTGATTATAATGAGCAAAATACTATTGTATGATTAGTGAGGGTTATTTGTATTGACCAAGTTTGTGACCTCGGTGTTTGAGACATTCAGACTTTATTGTATGAAGATCATCTTTTGAAAAGCGATCCGTTTTCAAAAGAAGAAATCCAAGTTTACAGTATGGAGAATTTTGGTGTTCCTACACCGATAAGAGAAGAGCATGCTTCTTCAAGTTACGTGCTATTTCCGCTAAACTGCTAACCCAACATGAGAGATTAGAAGTGTTACGATTCTGGTCTTGGAGTAAGCAATAATCGACCCCACATGAATCAGTAATTACAAAATTCTACTGAGGCGCAAAATAGTACCAATGCTGGGCGGTCGCGGCGGCGTACTTCACCTTGGACATATTTATTCATGGCAAGAAATACATTGCGACATGCAGTTGATTTATTTTCCTCAAGCAATTACGTAGACCATTGGGTTATATGGATTTACTGCCTTTCGACAAAAGCAATGAAACGGGAAGCGCCACATATATCCACTTTAGGGTGAGGCAATCGGCTTCAATGTCTTGACATTGAAACTATTTTCTGGGGCTACTGAACGGGTTCGTTCGTAGCTATCTATCTTTGGGTAGAGTTGCCGCTTAACTAATCGGGCACACATTGGCATAATTGCTGGTTGACTAATCACACCGAAACGAAGCTGTCTTTTTCTGTTTCGGTTCTGCAATCTGGCTTAGATGATAGGAAGCCATTGAAGGAATTCACAGAAAGGTTCCTTTAAGCTTCACTTAGCTTAAAATCCCAGCTAAACTAGAGCAATACTGTGTACTGCATTCCACGTATATGATTTCGGAATGTTGGTAAGTAAAAGTTTCATAGCATTCCTAGAATCTGCTGAACCATGAAATATATGATTTCTCTGCTTCTCCTGAAAAAAATGGAACGCTGTTTCAACAGACAACATAAGTCCCTCTACCAACGGCGGTTACCGCATGGCAACCCGTTGCCGCCATCGAGAATGTTTCAGAAGTGTTCACCGAAAACTAACCTTAGGGGCCACTGCATGCACAAATTGCACACTTATTGTCAACAAAACCCAATCTGTCAATTCAGCGTTTGCACTAACTTTTAACTAGCCGGAATGGACCAAGAATTTGCAGTGATGTGTGAACAGCGTAACAACATCGACCTAATCACTGAGCACACTGATCGACCGCACACTCTTAGACCGCAACCACAAACTGCATTTTCGCCACATGCTCCATGCTGATTGAATTGAGTGCGAATGCTAAACTCGGTAACTGACTTTGGATGAGGTTATAGTGCTTGTTCAAACCCAGTTTAGTAGCGCTCTCAACGTAATGCGACATCGCTATGTGCATCTACCCAAGTTTATTCTCCACAAATAACATATATTTTCGAGATTTTACTGCGGTCTCTATGTACGCGTGTGACGAATGTTTGAATAACTGGATCAACATGTTAAACTTCGTCATTCCTGGTATGAATTCGTACGTAACTGAGGCAACTAAAACTATGTTATTTCATTTCCTGGCTCCATTTTAATAAGTACACAAATTTCATAATGTGTTTTCCAACTCTTGATGTGTGGCTTACCACGAAATTTTATTTTTGGTTGCAAAATATTTACTAACGGCCTAAGAGATTTGAAACAATTCATCAGTGAAAAAGTGACTGGGAAATAGACGTTCGCTGAATTGCACGTATATAGTTATCATTTGCTTTGAATACTTACCTTCTGAAAGTGATTTGTATCCTTTAAAATCAAATTCATTGTTATTATCGTTAGGTTGAGCAATGTGACCAACACAAAAATAATCGCAATTTACTATGTGTCATAAATAAATTCCTATCCTCCGATTGTGCTGAATTTCGGCTTCATCGAAACAACCAATGTGGCAATAAGAAAAGTTGGTATTATTCAGTCTATCGTCAGCCATAAATGGTGCTCAGGTCAGAAGATTTTTTGAACAATCCGATTCAGTTGTATTCAGTTTGCTTTTCACAAGTCAACCCCATTTTGTTCAAAAGGCCAACAAATCTTCAAAGGTCAGATCAATACGCAAATATGTTGTTTTGTAGAACTATTCCGTAAAGCATTACATTCTCGAAGGTTAAATAATACAAAGTTGTTGTGAATAAAAAAGACACTAGACTGATTTGCGCCATTTCTGTCCGCACAAATTTTCACTACTGTAAAATACAGAGCATCTACTTGTCAGTATGAGAAAGTAAACAAGACACCGAAGAACGCCAAATGTCGAGTGTTGTGGATACTGTGTTCTTTTGGTCTCTTTTATGTTTCTTCATACAGATGTTAAAATATTCTGTATTATGAATTCGTAAACTGGTACTAAAGTTTGTCCGAACATGGATTAAGATATATCAGCTCATTGTTTTTCCGCATTCTTGACGGGAAAAATGTTTCCATCTGATTAAAACAATGAATTAATTCAATTGCATTCTGGAGATGTATAAGTAACTAAGTGGATTGTATTGTTTATTGTGACGGTCAAAAAACCTACGAATTTTACCACTTTAAGATCGAACTGTGCATTATTATAAAGCGATATTTTGTAGAAGATATTATTGTGAACGTTTTTTGCCAACTCAGAATAGTGTCCGTCACCTCACGTATAATATGAAGATGATTTGTTCAAAGGACGTTATCAGACAACAGTTTGCTCATAACAGTTATAGCTTGAAACATAGCGGCTTCCTTGAAAGATTGTTATCTATAAATTAGAACGGCGTTCACGACGCACAATGGTTGACCGATTGAAAAGAGGCGGTTGTTCTTCACCATGTTTATTAATCTCAAGTTAACAACGCCGTTTCTCGATAATAATCTTCGTAACGTGCTGCAGGTAGCTCTCCCAGCCACAACATTCAGCTGGTGTTTAGTGAGTACGTGTAACCAATAAATTGACAGGAGATGAGAGGGAAGTAGCGCATCCAAGCCCAAAAATTGTTGGTCTACAGGTTTTCTCTGTTTCAGATGAGTAAGTAAACAAACTTAACGGATGACGAGGTGAATTGACTCAAAGATAATGGATTATCATCGAACATGCCTACAAAGTACAGTCGTAAAATCTATGGTTAACAGCAACGTGATACACTGATAACCAGATAACTCCTGGCTAGCCGCCTTGGAGTATGTTCAATACAGTGAGACACAAGCCACCAACACGCAGTAGCAAGCCAAGTGCTCCTGATACGGATTTTAACAAATGTTCTCTTCTGTCACGTTTCGTAACCCCATCACGAGGGGTTTGTAGCTGCATAATTCACTAACTGGAAGCTGTGAACTAGAAATCATATATTGGGCATCAATTACTACCGATATTCGCCTATGGCAAAAGAAACGGACTCACCTTTTAGTGAATTTTCCGACAAAAATGCTCCTGATTTATCAAAAACAATTCGACCATTGTAGAAATGCTACTATGGTCCAAGTAGTTTACCATACCAACTTATAAACTTATTTTTAAGGAGGGTTAACAAGTGATACTCGTTAAACTGAAATGGCCAAAATTTCTACCGAATCAAAGTGAGATCAATGTGAGTAGTTGGTTGCTGACCAACTTTTTCGGCTAAAGTGTTTTCGTAAAAATACTCACTTTGTACAGTTTTCCACAACGGAGCTATTATTAACAAAATCAAATGGATATTTATTTCAGCTGTTGTAATTTAGTTGGCTATAACAAATCCACCAATATTATGTGTCGACATTTTGCAATAGTGAAGTAACATTGTTTGTTTCGAAGTGGTGTTAAGTTAGTGACTGTGATATTGAGCCACATTAAACAATAAAATTTTACAATTTATCAGTTCAGTTTTGCTTGGTGAATTGACCGAAGCTTTAACAAATCCGAGAGTTTCATGATTCACTAAAAGTATACCGGAACTATTCGCCATTTTATAAAACATTCGTTCAGTGTGAATGTTCGACAAATGCATTTTCATGTCAACATTCCAGTGCCCTAAAAGGGATGCAATTGGGATAAATCGAAGCAAATATAGGAGTTTTCGCTACCCACTGCATGTTACAATCTTGAAGTTTGCTACTCATCTGTTACCAGATGTTCCGTTTGTTGTTTAAGCTGTGACAACTTATCGTTAAAATTTGAAGTTGAGTGGTACTCACATATTCCGGACGAACCTAAATAATGCATTAAAATGGTTACTTGAAATTGCTGTAAACGTTTATCGCAAAAATTTGATCTACAAAGACAAGTAACTATTGTGTTAGCCATAAATTACAGTAGTTCATAGGCTGCGGTCAACTTGATTAATAGTGAAGTTTTACATAAAAATCAAGAGCAACAGTTAACAAGGGTGGGGAAGTGAAAGGAATGGACGTTACGTTTCCTATGGAAACAGTCCGATCAATGTACACATTACTTAAATGGAGCTGTTTCTGGATTACCTTTGCGTTCTCCACCGGGACTATAGACTGATCTTGAAGCAGTAAGGTTTAATCAGTTTGATTTAGGGATAACTTATTTACATTTCCTGTTTCCACCATGCCAGTTACTGTTTAATTCAGTGGTGGAAGGAGTGTAAACCCTACAAGTCTGATGGGATTTAGACCTGCCAATCAAACATCGTGACTATGAAGATTATTTATACACCGATACTTTTAGACCAGCTTGCACAAGTTTTCACATCCTATTTGCTCCTATAATTACAAAGACATCAACAGAAGAAATGAGCCACTTTGAGTTTAATACAAACTAGAGCGCAACACAAGCATTATTTCCTATAATTGTTACTATCATCTCAACCAATCGGTTAATAATGAATTTCCTTACCACGACGAATCTCTTTAAAAGCTAAAATAGACCGTCATTGTAAACAATCCAATCAACTCGGTACGATAGCAACATCAATCTACATTGAGTATTGATGGAAAATATTTAGCAGTTTAGTTAGAACTCATATTCAACGCGACTACGCAAACAACACTTCGTGCTGGGTTTATTTATATCTCATGGTTACCTTTATATGCTTTCTTCAATGCTATGTTTGATTACAAAAATTGAAAAGCACGCGTTACGTTTTAATGCTAATGCACTAATTTTGAAGATGGCAGCAAAGATAGCTTAGTTACCACGGAATTTGCAGATATTTCGATATTCCTTTTTGTAATCTCTGTTCGTTCACATCACTGCGTCATCGTGGGTGTATGTACTTTAGTTGTTTGGTGATCTTGGGTTGAAACAGGCTTATTATTTTGTATCACTCCTACCATGGAAACACTACTGTCATCAATTTAATCAGGAAGTCACTAAAGTGAACCGAAATGAATCAACCGATTTGACGACATTTACAACACTGGGTTTCATCCATATGTTCTGTCAAGATAGAGAGAACATACGTCGTGAGAAGCTAACAGTTCGACTTGCTCCCAGTATTCACTAGCGTAACAACGAGAAAGTCAATTCCGGCTGAAAATTACAACGTAACTTGCAGGGACCATCGAAATTGTTTCAGTCATTTGCACTCTAACGATACAACCATATCTGCGAGTGCCCCAACATCTTGTTGGCACACAAAACTGGACAATATTTTCCGATCAGCCGTATATCACTAATCGCTTTCGTGTTCGCGTTACGACTACGTAAAAAATATTCTTATAAATTTGACCGGAGTAACTAGGTGACCTGTTGATGGGATGTGCTATAAGTTCAGTGGGGACAATCAGCACATGTGTTATTGATAGTACATCAATAACACATTGACTCTATGTGGAGTCAATATTCAAAACGTGGAACTTTGCCCACTGATGCGTGCACACGTACACTACACTGCGATGGCGGCTGAAATGATAGATTACGCAACAGAGAGAATAATCGATTTTTCCTCCACCATCGCTATTGGATACTCAGTTCATAATAACTCCTAAAGAACGCATAAGTGAACAGCCATACAAAGCCAATGTTAATCTGTGATTCACGTTGTGGTTTCAACTGTCACTGTTTAACTGAATTTCCCGAAATATATTTCTTATTTTGCAGTACAGCTTGTCACCTTTAGTGCTCCCTTCTTACTGCGGATATTTATTCAGTTTTCTATTAATTACTGTTCATCGCTGTTTTTCTGATACGCATTTCACCTTCCGAGTTTTGGGTGTTTTTCGGGCTTTGTTAACTAGGGTTATTTTAATCCCCGTTCCTGACAAATCAATGGTAGGCTAGAGAATTACAAGTGTTAATCTCTTCATAAAGGTTTGTGACAGACAGTACTAACGTTCCCTTCTGACCCAGGCTGATAAGACAGTCTGAGAATAGATCCGGGGCTGACCACCGTTTCACAGTGCTATGTGAGGTTTAGAGGAATAAGGTCTAGCTGACGAATCAATAAAGCTAAAGAACATTTGTCAGTAAATTTTACGATGTCATCAACGTGAAAACTAAACCGAGTGATGCGGATTACTTCCATGCAATTTTCTTTCAAAAGTTGTCAAGATGGCAT
This sequence comes from Paragonimus skrjabini miyazakii, assembly GCA_014338405.1. Taxonomy (NCBI): domain Eukaryota; kingdom Metazoa; phylum Platyhelminthes; class Trematoda; order Plagiorchiida; family Troglotrematidae; genus Paragonimus; species Paragonimus skrjabini miyazakii. Next base: position 34,577 of record JTDE01004046.1, read on the forward strand.
CTCCTAAGAAGATACACATCGACTACCAATAGGAACATCATCAGTAAGTTTATGGTGCACTCGTTAGACTTCAAAAAATAGTTCTTTTCGGAGACGAATCATTTCTTCGTTTCAGTCAGATGGGTAGTGTATAATTTGCATAAAGTCAAAATGTTAGCATCGCGCTACATAGGTGTTTCGTCTATTTTCCAAGGAACTTTGGAAACTCACAATGAAACTGGTACGTTTCTCTTACTTCTATAAAACAAATTTAACCAATCCACTGTTTTCCATTTTCTTCATAAAGTACCCTGGAATGGCTAAAATTGCTTGAATTATCACAAAAGCTTACATGAACTGGCGGTTGACAATTCTGTAGGAAAGAAAGTGTACATGCTGTGTTGCGGCCTAGTTTTTTCGTACATACCTAAATGTTAAGGCAAACTTGAAATGGACGTGAAGAAAAGAACTTGGAATCATTTAAGAAATTTCAGTTTCTTGAACGTACCTACATTTCAAACACAGTTCAACCGCCTAACTCATTGACTTTTAAGTGAACTCAAAGAGAATTGTCGCTGCGTATTGAGGGTATTGACTACTCACAACATGCGTTGAGCTTCGCTGCAGTCCTCTTCTTTCAAAACTATGAACAAGCTTGCAGCCATTGACTACGTTAAGTATTCATTCGGTTTTCTTTGGATACATTTTAGTATAGTTAGGTAGGTCGGGAAACATTCGTGTATTAATGAGCAATCAACACGGTGCAGTATGATGAATATGTGCATCGGAATATAGCTCCCACTCAACATGTACTACTGAGTAATGAGTATGTAGGGGACAAGTGAATAAAACTATCATGAATGGCTGATTACCAGGAGACAAAGCGATATCTGAAATGCGGAAAGCAGACAAATTCTCAAGCTTCTATTAGTGGGTTTATTTGATTTTTGTTGTTGAAGTAATGCGTCTAAACTTTTCTATCAGCCCTACTATTTGATCATTTTAGGGCACCCTGAAAAGCGAGCACACTTTTTGACATTAAGCCAGAAAAAGGTACATATTTCGTCAGAGAATTCGTGAAACATTTGTTGTGCACTTCACCCAAACATCCTCGTAGAACTGTTTTTTGTTCAATACTTCATTTAAAGTAGGACAGACTGTTTGTTTCGTGAAAAGATATTCTGTCATTCATGGTGTTTCTAAAAAACGCGGCTGTTACCAGCGTTGAGACATGTCAGTTTACTATGTACAGCAGGATACGATAAAAACTGTCTGGTTCAGTGTACTCTCGAGAACTATTAATGCAGTAATAGATTACAATACTTGAATTGCGACTTCTACTTTGGGTCAGGTGAAATGGAACAGCTGTTGGAATGGTCGCTTCAATAGTAGAGAGCATATTCAAGCGAAAATATAATGCCGTCCACATAGATACTCCACGCAAACTATACCTTCCCATGCGATACATTTAAGTCTTAAGCGAAACTTTTTCGAGGTTTCTGTACTGTGATATCATGTATTTATGTATGAGATCATGAAACCGAAATTGTTTGTGGACAATGAGAGATTGTCTATTTAGAGAGAAGATTTTGATGTAGTGACCGAAGAAACATATGTATCAGACGGCATCGACCGACGGTCCTTTGGAATAGATAAGCTTCACGAAATAAGACAATAATGATTGATCTTGTTATAAAGCACATTGTTTCACAAGTGTAGATGTCCGTATGTTTTGAACAACAAGAATACCATAAAAATATTTAAAACAACATCGCAACAAATTACACAGCATGCGAAAAATGCAAGGCGACTGGCAGCGAAATGTCAAATACCACGTTTTTCAGGTCATCTACAAACGTCTTGGACAGTATAACCGACGACCACCTTCATTCTGACATTGAAAGTAACTCATAATAATTAACATGAACTGTGAAGTCGCGTTTGCTACCTGGTTAATCTGTTTTGGAGACAGGGCGCCATGGACTGAGGTGGTTGATGGGAGTAAGTTATTTCTCGATAAATTCTTTCATTTCTTCAAAGACTTTGACAGACTTCTGGGTATTAAACTTCATCGATGAGTAGGGGAGATCTACTCTTTTGGCCCACATATTTTTCATAGCCCAACTGCCTAAATATGTCAAAAGCTTGTCAGATTACTAGTGGTCCATTTTTTCTAGTCGAATTCAGTAGTTCAGTCTTGTGTCCGTTAATGATTTTATGAATCGTTCTTAAAACAAAATACTTGCAAATGCCCCATTGCTGATACCTTCGAGTGGTACGGAAATCTGTTGATATTTGTAGCACTGAGAGGATCACCTCTAAGATGACAATGGTAGTTTATACTAATTTTTCTTTAGTATATATGATCAACTTTAGTTAGACTTAAAGCAAAATGATACATATTGGACACTTTACAATGTGTTATTCCTGTGCGTCGGGTTTTAAGTCAGTTGTCCCACCCTCTGGAACACGTGACTTGGTTCCATCAAAATCGTATCTTCCAATGTCAATCGGTGTGTCTACGATACCGGTTAGAATGCATAGATTACCCACACAAAGTTCGGGCTTGAGCGTTGAGTAACAATGTCTTGACTGTTCATGACGGCATAATCCATGAGTACGCTCAAGTAAATAATTGGTGTGTGTGCAAGTGTTGTGCTATTTGAGGTTATCAAGCGTGTGACTATTTTGCTAATCTCGTGAAGATATATCAGATATATAATCCGAACTTCAAATGGCTACTTCTAGTTGAAGTTTTCAATTACCGATTTGCTGTAATTTTTCGTCTACCTCTCTTGTTTTATATTCAAACTTGCACATGTCTTCCAACAATCTTATCTTTAATGCAAATTTTGATTCCAGAATCGTTTTTCTATATCGTTTTCCTGCATGCTCGCTGACTACCGCCTAACACGGACGGAAACGTACACGTGGACCGTATGTACGCGTTAACAGTGAAAATATAAACAATTCGATGATAATTTATTGTGTCGTTCCTTCATCTAGAATAAAGGGCATAAATTATGTTTAACAGTTGATAACGTAGGGTTGTGAATGCGTAACACGTGTACAAATCATTTGTTTCATTTCTGTGATCTTGACAAGTGCGGGTATGCAATTAATTCACATATATACCAAGTCTATGTATGCCAAGTCTCTACTGGGCTTTGCAATTCCTACGAATGTTTTTGTAAACTACTTATTGGTCAATTGCTAATCACTTTCGGGTCAGCCAAGTTGTACTTATCTGTTTGATACAACTATTCCATGCAACCATTCGCAGTCAGAAATTCCTTTTTGATGATTCGCTTTCCTTCGTTTGTCTTCTTCACTTATTAAAGTTACTACTGTAATTTTGATTACTTTTTTTCACCTGGATCAAGTCAGGCTGAAGCTAAAGTGTTCAGACACAAACCTCTCTGAAATATTTATGAAAACAATATCTTTAATTCATTCATATAATAATCTGCCGGTCTGCCAAGAATATTGTTTCCTGTGAACACGAATTTCTCAATTAAATCACACTATTTTGTTGCACAACGAGTGCAATTTCGTTCATTATTAAAATACTAGATTTTTAACAAAACACAGAACACTCACTTTCACTGTATTCGACTGTTGATAAATGTTTTCATAAGAGGATATTCGTTGGAAACATACGGACCTTCAACTTTACAAATTTGCGAAGTTACGGATAGGTAATATCAGCGATGTTATAGATCAAAACTATTTGCATAAACGCACAAAAATGGTGTTACAATTTCCCAAGCATCCGTTCGACTAGAGTTCATTTGACACCCGTTAGGGCGCATTGCTGAACAGAATAGTCTGCGTGTGTGGACGTAAAATTCTGTGGTAATCGTCTTAGAAACATTTGCACTCCATTGTAGGTAACACTATCGGTTTAGCTTCCTACAAAACATCTACAACCTCAAGTTACACACAAAGAACTCACTTCCGACCAAGTGTTGATAGATGGAGGGATAATTTTATACGAACCAACCTCGTTGCAAGATACGTGATTTACGTTGGATTTTAAATAACCAGCCAGTAGGTTAGAAAAACCTAAAGTCTGTTAACGTGACTGGTTTATGCTTGACCTGTAAATTCCGAGTTCCGTCTGATAAAACACAGGGACGAGTTATACGTACTAGGCTATCTAGTGTTGTGTTCCTAACAGCTTCACGGAGCCTTGTGTAGTTTGAAAGCGACTGATATCAAGCTCTACAACATAAAGCCTGAGTGTATATCAAAATTTTAGGGAGTTGTCGAACAAAACAAATGAAGAACTGAAGTTTATAAAAAAAGATATAAATGGATTTGGCAAATGAACCAATATGGTGGCATTTGGTCCGGTTCTTGCTTGTTGAGCTGTTCATATTTGGCAAATCCGTGATCGTTCTACGCAGAACTGTTTTACGCCATTATCGGTAGTTTAGTTCTCGGATGAATTTCCATGGGTCGATGCTTGCCTATCTCGCTTCTGTAAACCGATGCATTTTGCAATGTGTTAGCCACTTTCCACCGCGTTTTAATGGGACTGCTGGGTGGATTTCTGTTGTATGTTTTTGAGCTGCTTACCAAAACATTACAGGCCAACAATACGAACTGAATTACCCAAAACAATTAACTATATATCCAATGAGTACTCTAGCAGATTTGGTAAATTACGGGAGACCCGGTTGTTGATAAACAAGATTTCAGTCGGATTCAAACTAACGACAGAAACGACATGTATAAACGCGATAAGTGCTTTACTAGTTAGGCTACAATGTCATGCTTGTAAATGTCATATTTGTGATCAATTATTTACCCATCCAATCGTTTCACAAGAAACCTACCAGATGATTTAGAGTTAATTGCCCTGACAGGAATGTCACAAACAAAACTAATGCAACTCCTTAATATTACAAGTCCACTGGCCGGTTGTAATACAGGTGAGGACCGACATAACCTATCAGATGAACCCCCGGATCAACTGGCGAAATACCTACGAGACAGCGGGACGGGTGTGTAACAGTTCAAATGCGAACACTGAGCTCTGAGCGTCGCTTTGCGGTTCGTCCATTACGGTGTTTGCCGCTACCGCCGCTGGTTCGAATCCGGCGGAAAACCTTATTATTAACAAGTTAGTTCAGTCTGAATCATATACCTCCCCTAGAATAATCATCTGGTCGGAAAACGCTATCCGGTTTACAAATGCGGTAAAAGATAAAAGCAATCCGTGAGGTTTGCGTCTTTCAGATTGGAAGAACGAATGAAGAATAACCAGTATGCGAATGTCATCAAAAATAGAACTAACGTTTAGCTGCATAAAACACTAACGTAAGAGAATCACACAACCTAATTCTACCTTATTTATGATGTTTAAGGGTCATACTGAAAAATATTGAAAAATCCACAATTTTTATTTCTTATGCGTCTGCCAGAACTTTTGGTAGTTTCCGCTTCGTAACCGTTGCGTGAGGAAGTCTGCACACATCAACTTGTTCAACCTAGAAGACATTTCGTCAACATCTCCAAGTTATATTCGTCTGCCAACAATTAGTTCGTATTAAACATACGAAGTGTACTACTTATATAAGTGTATCTGCTTATCTGTAATGCAGCATTTACTTAGTAAGTACACCGCTAATAGTGCCGTTTTTATCAAATAAACCCACTTCTCCCCTTGATGCGTTCTACGCATTCATTAGTGACCAACTTTATCTATAAACCGAATCACACTATGCCTGATTCAAACCACGTTCAGTTGATTCAATGAAGACAGTAACCGAAACCTAACTGAATATTCCTGACCACGGGGTTGTCGGTTGGATAGAACACGACTCTATTCATTCTCCCTTTGAAATGATTGGGCAAGCTGAACACTATTCATACAAGGTTGTGGTTGAGCGTTTGAAATTGATCATTCGGCCATGTCTATTGTGGGGTTGCTGGCGTTGTGGGTTACACGCTAGTCTCACAAGCACGAGGGTCAGATTGCAAATTCCGATCCGGACAATGTCAGGCACTACTGATGAGTCTGGTGCTCCCTTTCGAAGTGGGCTAGCCGAAAAGCATCCAGGAATGCAAAGGCTACGATCAAGTGTGGGTGGTGTTCAAATTTGAAATAACTAAAATCCCCGAACCTTCACTACATAATAAGATTATCGGCATAATTTTTATTTTATTGCAAATTTAACAGACTGTTTTAAAAATATTTGAGTCGTGAAGAGTTGCAAGGCGTTGACTAAAATTACTCCGATTTATTGCAAATAACAGAACCTGGGCTCGATGAACATAGGCTTATCTACTGCATAATTCGTTCTACCATGTATAACACCTAATGCACTGTCACTTAATTTAGATTATGCTTAAAAATGTGGAAAGCTGATATCTTATTTATCAAAAACGCTATCTGGTTACAACTTTGAATGTAACGAATAGGAGTTGGTTAAAAGTTAATTTTCATTGGAGGCACACGATTGGTCTTGCATTCACATTCGCATGAGACAACGTACCATATTGAACTAGAGACTCTGAGTAAAGTGACACAAATTATGAATGATGGAAGTTGATCAGGATAAATATCCAACATAGATTTTTGTGAAGCGATGGTCTACTTACATTGAAAACAGTGGTATTGGAGCCCTGTAGTAATGCAGCCTGAGGAATGACCTTTCAAAATTGCCTTTGGTACGTAGGTGTTTGCAGTAACCGATGTTAAGATACCGCTATGATATCTGGTACATTGGGTCAAGTTGATCGGGTTATTTCATCAACACATCATCTGTTTGGTATATGCCCATGACGTCGTATTGAAGTTCAGCAGTAACTGTTATATCTAGATAACGCAATTCTCTACAAACTTCAACGCATCAACGTTCAGACAGTAGTTTACTCAAAGTGGCGTCAGAAACGAGTATGGCATTGAATTACGCTTCCGACGTCCCCACAATGATATAAAGGTGTTGAAAATATATAAAACTTGAGGTCTGAATCACTACAGTAGGTTCGAGTGTCACCTTATCAACAATAGTGAGCACTGGGATAGAGTTGCTGATTGGAAAAGAGACTACTGGTGAATGTCCGAAGCTTTGGATCTATTTCAATCAGAGACAGGAACCGCATTATGCAGTCGCATATGCGGTGACAACTAGGCGGTGAAGCCACCCCGATGGCTTGGAAACTTCTCATTAGTTCTTTGTCAGCCATTCACCTCACCAAGTATTAGGTGTCTATGGAATCCTCCACAGATTGAAATGCCATCGTAGTGATGTAATGCTTTTCACTGTTGGTTTGGTAGACAGAGAGTTGCATGGGCTGATACGTTAGAGAAAGTGCTTTTGACTCTCACGACCTGCGGTCAAACGTTTTAAGGAATACGTTCATACTTCTGAACTCAAAGTCCCATTATTCTTTTGCACACTCCTAAACGCTCACCGTTAAAAACAGGTGACCCCAGAAGAATAAAATGGCAAACAAAGCTTGCCGAGTTGCGGTATAGCAAGAAGTCTAACTGGACTCAAAGTGGGCTGGACAACTGATCGATTGCAATATGCGTGATAACTAAAAGGTAGTTTATCAAGGAGTCGAGTTGGAACAATTGTCGCGCGTCTCCTCGCGGATAAGTTTTTAAACTTCGGCGTAATTTTGCTAATTCCGCAAAATGAAACCGTTCCCATTATGTTTCTATCAATGTTCTCCCAAATGCATTTCCGTGCCATTGAGCGCCATTGTGATGCCTCAGTGATACACTTATGTACATACATATATATATATATAATGTATCTTTGCATGACATATGGCAGAACATACACTACCCTATACTGCATCCATCTGCAGGAACCACTTACAATCAGAAAGAAAGCGACAAATGCCAATTCTGTTTTTACTTCGCAGTCGACTCGCACATTTTTATGTGTAGGACACAGCAGGCAAGTAATCACGACTTAAAGTGTAGGAAGACACAGTCAATCGTTTCCTGCATGTGTTCATATATCAACCTTGTTTGCTGGCAGCTCAAATTTTATGCTGGTGAACTGTGTGCTACACAACATAACTGACACGATCTTCTTTCTTTTTCTGGTTATTTGAAGTGTCTCTTGTAGAGAACATCTTGTGGTCTTTTAGAGCATTCCTGTTAAATGTTGAACTAATTGTCACACAATGAACACATATAAATATGTAAACAATATATTCTGATACATAATGTTTTCACAATTAGCATGCGTCAATTTGTGTAGTTATAGCTTACCAACCAGACGGCATGAATCAACTGCTACATAAAAAACACTCCGTGGGTTATACAGGTTTTATGAATACAAAGCGCTGTAATGTCAATCTGTTCTGGTTTTGCAAGTTTTGACAGTGTTGATTTTAGAATTTTCGGACGACTACAGCCAGTTATGGCTTGTAGAAATTAGCAGAGATATTGTGTTAACTTCATCTACTTCAATTCACCGAACCGTCTTCACTGTTAGCCAAAGTTGACGTAATTTAGATACAGATGCACTACGTAAATAACCCTTCTGCAGATTCACCAAAACATTTTCCTAGTTGGAGATGTCTCCTGAAAAGAATTTAAACTTATGAATGATTTTCTTTTAGTACGTGGATCATAATAATGAAGCCTAACAGAGCACAACCATTTTAACGTTTGCCGATATGACAATTAAAGCGAGCCAATTAGATCAACATTGATGTGCATTATAGGTTCGTATCAGAGTGAGAATTTTAGATTGGGTTAGTTTATCGAAATAGATTATACCGTTTTTGTATATAATCAAACCTATTAGAATGGGAGACCGAAATGCCATCAAGAATAAGGAAGCAAATCTATGAGGAAAAACCTTAGCCTCAATTCAAATCGCGCTTTTGCCCTAAGCTGCACTTCCGGGTTTTTGGGTCTTTGATTACAAATACTTGAAGTTCGAATGTATCAAGCATCCAATGTTCGAATTTTTTTCACGGCAAATTTGTGGGTCTAACCAATAAATGTAACATGCTTGTGTTCTTTGACTTTTGAAAACGTCGTTTGCAAATATTTCGGAACTTGTAAGTGGGATCAGTAATCCTCATATTTGTAATCAACTGAGCATTAAGTCGAAAAATATGTTCCACTGAATTTCACCTAAAGTCATCCAGGCTTTTTTTGGTCTATGCGAATCAATGATCGCTATCAACCTAGTCGAAATGAAGGTAGATTATTTTGCTGGGCACAATCCTTATAAGCTTTCGAAAGAAATTTCAGTAACATGCAATGTATTATCAAATAATATATCGACCATTAATTTATACAAAACATCACTTATTACTCTGTATCCTAGTGATCATACTGTTTGATAAGTATATATACATATATATGTATATACATATGTATGGCGGCATTAAGGATTTCTCTGAATATTAAAAATTATTGCACAAACTATATCAAAGGCCTTCGTTCTGATCACTTCTTAATTCGAATACCGCGACTGAACCAATTTCCTGTTGGTAACCATTGTGAAGCTATCATATTTTGGTCTGCGCTGTTTGGTATGATTCGATTGTTCGTAATCTCAGTCACAAATTTGTACCTCACGTACAAACACCATCGCCCACTTACCAGTCTTCAGTTTTGTAAACACTAGAAAAAAAGAGGAATGCAAACGCAGTACAGCATAGAAGGTGTGACGTCGTAACTTCGTTAGCTGACGGTATGATAGAGGGTGTATCAGCAGATTATTTTACATGAACAGACGTCCGTTACGAAGTGGACTGCACGGTAAAATGATATAGTATTTATGTATAAGTGGCGTTTCGATTCTTTCCAAAAGTGACAACCTGTATTCCGAGTTTCGGCATGGTTTTCGCAATTTCACTTCAAATTGACCACCGGTTCTGTTCAGCCAAAGCGGGTTGCCGCAAGGTCAGTCGAACCTGATGAACATATTCCATTATTTGAAAAGACTGATCACCTATCAGAAATAGATTTTTTGGAAAAGATTCAACTGAATAAATTTGTCTGTGGCCGCTTGTTGCAAACTCGTATAGTAGTAACAAGATTTTCTAATCATTCTGCCAGTGTGAGGACCAGACTGTTAAAGCACACTCATGCCATTATTTTCCACTGTACAAGCTGTGACACGGCATCTACATGAATACGGTGTTGAATTAAATCAACATCCACATGTTCCCCACAGACCTACACTTATCTGATTGGTTGTGGTAGCTATTTAACCACGGGTAAATCGATGCCTCCAATGAACACACATACCAATTGATTTCGCTCATTTACATGACACGATTGTTCAGTCGGTGGCACACAGTTGATCGCTCTGAAGTGTTACAATTGCATTAACGTCAGGTAGCTGCATTTTAGTTGGAGAGGCAATTATATTAACGACTGAAAAATTCAGTCACCAATGTCTAGGACACAATTCGCTTCAGTTTCAAAGTTAGATATATATTCATTCAGATATGGAGGTCTCGGTTGTTCAACGATAACGTGCCAACGGTTCAATGCCAGATTACCATTGTATATATCATTAAACTATAGGCCTCAACGATAATAATTCTGCATCCCATCCGCAATCACTAATTGTAGACGGTAGATATCGACAAAGAGATGTGTTATTAATGAATATTGATTGTATTACTCTCAAGGGGGGGAGGGAGTTATAGAGATATGTTGAGATAGATGAGACTTTTCTGTTAAATCTGAGATACTACAATTCGAGTTCATATTTCATGTCTCATATTTAGCTGTTTTCTTCTGGAATGCTCCTCTGGCAGAAACATTTATGTCCGGTTGCCAAAACCGTGGCCTCCTTCTATTGATTTTAAGTAAACTTGACAAGGAGTTAATCTTTGTGGAAGGTTCTGTTAAGAGTGTAATCTGAAATACTAATTGTATACTGACATCGAAAATACGGCAAATCAGTTTGACATGCTTATCTTTTCATTTCGCACAACTAAAGAGAAACAGGAAGCCTTAGCAGCTAGCCTAGTAACAAATACCACAACGTTTAAATTTAGACGGATAGCATTCACACTGAAAAGAAACTTAGGTCTGTTACCAATGATCGCCGGTCTCTTTCATGGTTTATTTCCGGACTTCAGGAAAGCTATAGATAGACAGGCGAGCAGCCAAACTGACTTACATTGCATGTATATGACGCACAGAGTGAATGGAAAATTTATTTACTCCGAACTGATTGTCACAATAGTTCATGTAACTATGCCAGTAATTAGCAGTTGAAACTATCATTTTGGGATGCAACCAGTCAGTTAAGCCATTGAAATTAACAACTGACTAACAGGTATTTAGTCGTGGACGATGAGTAGTGAGCAAACGGTGTTTTGTCTTACTAAAACCTACACCGGTTGTAGTAAATGAGGACGATGGAATTCGGAAGATGGCATACAACAGCCGATCGCATTACTCCAGTCACGGTCTGAACAACAAACGGGATTCTCATACGCTTAAGTAAACCAAGTCAACTGTATTTAAGAACGAACATTTTCAGTGGAAAACTGTACGTTTTGAGTGCATTGCTTACTGCTAGCCGTTACAAACGCAAAAATTTTTTAATGCACTCTGATTCGGTCGGAATAACCTGTAAACGTACGAGTTAATTGAAAATTCCATTCTAAAAATATTCTTCTTGTTCTACCATTCATTCGGCTGAAAGTTAACTGATACTCGTTTCTACCAACACCTTAGTATCCTAATATTCTTGTATTATCCACCTATTATCCTTCACCATCACTATATTTTATACAATATATTTATCGGATATGTTGCCTTAACAAATAATGCACCAACAAATCCTATTTCGAATAGAATGTGGGGAAAAATTAAGTTCTGTATTTTGTTTCTATTTTGGTCACCTATAACTACTATACGGTTCAGGGAGTACAGTCTTGCCTTGGTGTAATTTAATATGGTACCCGCGTGTTTCTCAGTTTTTAATGACCATGCCATGTGTTCGATTACCATTCAAGTGTACAGATACCTATGAATGTTTGTTTCGAGACCTACTCAGTTGGAAGCATGGACTAAGGCAATTCAAACTAAATATCCACCCATGAACTGTTCGACAAAACATTGAGGAAGTTGGTTTCTAATAGTCAGCATACGTTTATTCATGGTGGGCTAGTTACCCATGCAGAATGTGTGATTCGATCTGCTTACAACTTTTGACATCTAACACTCTTAATATTACTGGTTTGGCTAACTTTTGCTAGTTATTGGACAGTCGTTGAATCCCCATTTATCAACATCCCATAGGTGTAATCATTGACAATTTGCTCGATTCATTTCTTTTTCATTGAGAACCACTTTCTAACTGATAAACATAAGAGCGTTTGACAATTCAGTTATGTACGGAAGACTGACTGATAAGTCATGAGATCATTCCATTGTATTAAGCCGTAGAGCAGGTTGGAAGACATTATACGACGAATGATCTGATTAGGTCAAATATATTTTTACAATGCATCTCAATGTAACAAGATGTTTAAATTGGATTGCTTATTCAGAATTTTGAGGAATTATATATATACAGTAGCAGTCCAACAGTTGTATATAAAATTATCTAAAACGTTATATGAAGAATGGTGACGAGTTCATCACAAACATTATACAAGTGAGGAAGATTGCAGGTTTTCATGTTTTCGGATCAGTAGTTATAAAAAGCGTCTTGCACACACTGCCAGAATAGATACGCGCTAATTATTAATGTTCCAGTATGTTGTTTCATATTGATATTTCTGTAGAGAAATTAACCATGACCAATACCAATAATAAGTAGTTCATATTTATATTCAAGAATGAACAGTAAATCAAAATGGTGGAGTGATGTCTAACAAGGTTCACGTAAGATTTTACCAGGCCAACTTCAAAAATGTTGAGTAACACTGGAACAAACCTGCTTCAAACGATTCCGGTTCTAAGGGAGATAGGGAAATTGTAAGATATCTTGCACAGAAATTTGTTTTTGTTTTATGGCTGTCAGTATTTGAATAAGATATGGTTGATTTGACAAGAAGGTTTTGTTTGTTGACATATTAAGCAAACTGTGTTTATTATACTTGATACAGGATTTACCCGGTCTACGATAAACAGCTACGTGCAATGAACAGACGATTAACCAAGAAAGTGGTTCGATCTACTCAAAGCTTTGTCAATTTTTGGTTAGCAAGTTAATTTTCACCTTTAGGTGATTTTTCAGATGCATTTTACTCCTCTGATTACTATTATTTTACTCACCAATTTCCTTCTTGATACTGACTGCGGATGAATAGGGTTTTGTTGCATATCAAAATCTGTTTATTTACTCAATTTTTATGCTGTGTTCATTTTCAAATTTTCTCAATATACTTGTTACGTTGACTATGTAATCTTAATAGCAGCTCTAGAAGATAGCAAGGTCACTTGTGATATCAAATAGGTCTGTTGGAATAGTAAAATCGTAAATAATTACATGGCAACATGTGATTTATAACAACGTGGTAGCATATTATAATGTCGTACAATTCAGTTCAGGTCCCGTGCAGTAACAAAAAATACATGTATAACTCAAGAACATAGTATACAACTTGGTCTGGCATAGATAGGTTTTTATCATGAAAGATTGACAGGTTATCTCAAGATGTTATAATGCAGTGTCACGCGATTTCCACCAGCAAGTTGACCGGGAATAGCACTAGGAAGACGTGTTAGAACTTTAAGTTATGGAAGTTGGTGCAAAAGTTGTATGCTGTTTGATTACTAGTCAAGAAGGATAGTTACATATTTCAACACTCATTTTGGGCGTTGACTTTGTTGTCACTTGTAGAGATATGGATAAATTTGCATCGCGCACGTATACGCAGTTTTCCCGTGGTGCAAATGAACTCAAGACTATTTTGGTAAACTCGTCAGTGTATTTTGACTAGTAATTTACTGCCGTTAACTTTAAACATGCTCCATGACATACCTGCTTCATAACATATTGCTTGCAGTGTAATAGTTTCTGGCAATCGATGTGTGAACCGAATAGATAACTGTCACGTGCAGTTGGCAAGAGCACTGATTCAGGAACTGCGTTATACTGACTTGGTCTATTTGAGTATGCACACATTTTCATTTTCAATCTACTACCTAAGTATTGTTTTGTTCCTCCAGACATTTTCAAGTGATGTTCTGTGGTGCAGGGGTTAAAAGGCAGTTGTATAAACATAAATGATCTTAAGTTGTCCACGCCAGTGAATTGAAACAAAACAACAAAAGCTTTTGTCTAACGTGACTCAACATTACTCATTTTATGGTTCTGTTAGAAGGGTTACACTTTAAATCAAAATTCATTTTAAAAATCCCCTGACACCTGAAAGTCAGGAAATACAAATTTTAAGACGGAGTCGTTGCTGGCTAACTACTTCTATGTAAACGGACAGAACTGCGAAAAATCCGGACTTTGATTCAATTTAAACCAGCGTAAGTTATAGCATGTCGGGAAGTGGCTAGCCTTCTAGTTGCTAACCAATGGAATCACGCCCAGGCCATTCTAGTTATTCTGCTTTCGAAATGATCAGGTAAGCTGAACAATATTCGCATAATGTTGTGTCTGAGCGTTTGGACATAGTCATTCTGTCATTGTATTATGTAAGGTTATTGACGTTGTGATTAACACCCTGGTCTTACAATTACGATGGCTGGAGTGAAACTTCTGATTCGAACGAGAATATACACTCACACTGAACTCCAGCAGAGCGAAACTCGAGTATATTGCTTCCTTTTATAGTGGGCCAGCACAAAGCCCCAAATGAATGCGAACACTGCGATCAAATGTGGGTGGTGTTCAATTTAAAATAATATGTCCCTCAACCAATAATGAATTAGTCGTCAGTAATACGGATAGTTAGTTATTTGTGGTTTTGTAAACAAGATCCGTTATATAAATCCAAATTAACTTCTAAGAGATTAACAGTGTTAAATTCGAGCAAATATAACGAACAACATTCCGTTAATATTCACACAAAAGCGAAGTTGCTCAAAATCACAATTGAATTTACTTTCTGCAGCGCCTGTTGCACCTAAAATGTTCAGAATCAATGCGTTAATCGTTAATTTCACAATCCAAATTGTTAGCTGTTCATAAGCGCCTGCAGAACGGGAGTTACTGGAAATAAAATGGGCCTGTTTGTTAATTGTGCTGCACAAAATTGTATTTATCCAGTAAATCATTTGTAGTTACAAGAAATGGAAAGTTTGCGAATTGAATATTCTGAGAATAGTAGGAGTACAATCAACCACCTCGTGCAAGGTAATTTCAAAGAGTACTGCTCTCATGTTGTAAGTAGGATGCTAGTTTCCTACGAAGTCGGGCTGTTTTTTATCAGCTGGACGGTTTTACGTCTTTCAGTGTATAATAGATTTCCAAAACTTGGCGATACGGTCAACTAACAGACAACATGTATGTCCACAATAATTCAGGTTTGAACATCCGCTGTCCTACCAGAGTTACTGGAAACAGCAATATTTCAAGAATTCCACATCCTACTTATATTTTTAGTTACTGATTAGTTAAGGGGATTGTCCAGGATGTATCGATTTAGCATAACGGGATTTGGGTTTTCTGTGTTGTTTTCAGCAATGCATTATTGCACAGGTTTATGACATCAAATCTTCGATGGTCTCCGTGGGAAGGTTACTGCAGCGAGACGAAACGTTCGTCTGAACGATTTAAATGGAAATACTTTATGTAGTTAACATCGATAACTATAACCTTTGGACAAATCTATATGTATGCATATTGCTAGTAAGTGGCATGAAAATTTGTTGATTATAAATTGATCCATCAACAAAATCTCCTGGTCTCGACTAGATTTTAAATAGCTTCAAGAACCATCAAGCTCCTACGCTACAAGTGATCTACTGCTGAGCTATAAAACTGGGTATGGAGCATAGAAATTTCCATCTAGGAATAAATTGGCAAATTATTTGTTGGTTAATCACAACCCGACTTCAGCAAATTACAGTAAACCAGCGTAATCACTGATGATGATACTTTTCAATGTAGATGATGATTTACTTCAGAATGATCGTAAGCTAATTTGTACAATGATAACCTCCCAAAGAATGAGTGGTAATTGAGGCGGCTATTTCGTGAAATTATGCATTCAAATCTGCGGTCGTTAGTTCGTAAGTTAACAACTTTCCCGTGTTTCATTACAAAGCTGACGGTAATTGCATAGTTGACACAGGTATCCCAATCACAAATTTGAAGCACCTAGTTGAAGGTTTGCTGGTGCACATGTTAGGTCAGCGCCACATTCGGTAAACCTTTCGGTATGTACAGCATAAACTTGGTAACAAACTATAGGAAGAAAATGGACATTTTGTCCAACAGAAGTGATATCAGTGTGAATTGCCCCATATAGGCTTGTACTTCACAAGTTAATTAATAGTATGTGAAGTAGCCAGTCTATGCAAATCTTCACATTATAGTTTCATTGTATGGTATAACTGTAGTGGATCTGACACTACACTAGTCTACATGACGAGGCTAAGTCCAGTTGGAGTAAAAACACAGGCGGCTTAAAATTAGCATGCCACATATATTTGATAAATGAGCGAATTTTTGCCAGAATGGAGAGTGGCATAAGTTGTAACTGTGTTCACTGATAAGATTAGCCTTTTCGGATAGCGTCGCAGGTCAAATAGAACATTTACGAAATTGAAAATCTCGCATCCAACAGGTCCGACCGTTCACTATTATGAACAGTGTTTATAACGTCCGTAATTGCCATTGCCTCTGAGATGAAAAGTTGTGTAATTCTGGGGTTTCAACAAAATACTTCGGTGCTGCCCTGATCACCGCTGCATGATCGGTGAACCCGTCCAACAAACAGATGTACGAAATGTTGGGCGCTAAAATCATCTTGATTTTTCAGAGAAAAATTAGTTTTTTTATAGAGGAACAGCAGTAGTTATTTTAGCTGTTGCCATTGGATGCACATGTAAATTTAACTGTTGGTGATCAGTATGATGGTGCTTCCTACCAAATTGATTTACGCTGTTTTACTTATTAAATCAAACACATATTCATCAGCGTCGCTCGAATTATCATCGTTTGACAAACAACCACATCTTCGCAGCTGAATGCTGTTCTGATTTACTGATTTTGATGAGCACTATTTCAGATCGCAACTCTTTGTGTGTAAACAATGACTGATGTCAGGTTCACCACTTATAAAAATGTCTTAGTTCATTCTCATTGCAAATTCTGCTCAAGGAATCCCTTTCATTTTATGGTATATCAGTTCGTTTCGTAGTGGTTGGAATATGGTTGTGCCTTGACCCCCTCTGCTAGTGTCGGGCCCCCTTTAAAACTGTGAACAGTCTGTTGCAGTGTTATTCCGTGCAAACCTAAAAGCAAACTTATACGTTTACTCAAGTATTCAAGAATTCAGAAACTTCAAGGGACCTCACATATAAAGAGTGCTTATCGTGAAGTACCCTCCTATGTCTTTACAATCAGCTTCCAACAAATGCCTTGTATGTGGAATAGGGATCAAGCTGTTGCATTCCTGTGATGCCTCTGTATGTGGTTGAGTAGAATTTTCATAACTTCTGCAAAAAGATCTCAGAATTATTTATAAGGAGATGTTCCAAACCATCATCACAGGTTATAAACCACTGCCTTTTATTTGATCATCCATGAAACAACGGGTTTGCACTACTTGTATATGTGAATACGTTTGACATAACTGTGACCAAAACCACCCTTATCGTCTGCTTGTTTGTGGTAAATAACTGTGTTTAGACGCTGTTCGGCTGCACAGATATAGCTTCGAGACCAGGTAAGAACGCTATGGATCAATGTAATAACCGATTAATTTCTATTTCGTTTCAAGCAAAAACTCATCTTCAGACCAATAAGCCACTCTATTTACCTCCGGAAGCTGTTGCACCGTCTTCTTAAAAGGGAAATATTTTGCATATCGCGGTTAAAAATTATGGCAGAAAAGAAAACTAATTATTTTTCCTTCTTGGTGAACAATCAGACGGATGTTGGTAAATCATCCACATACAACAACACAATATCTGATGCAGTTAGAGAGTTAAAGATGAATTCCTTTGAATGAGTAGTTTTTCAAAGCTATTTGCTCACTGGTCCGAACAGAAAATCTCAATTCGCATTTTATAAATTTTTAACATGCTTTGAGAATGTTGTTGATAGTTTCACTAGTAGACTTCAAAAATTCTAATAGACAGGATTACGGAAAAACTGTGCCTAGCGGCTGAGTGGCTTAATTACTGGTTCACTGTTGATAATCATTCAAAGGCATACCATCAAGGAAATCGTTTTCAGCTGTTAAATATAAATGACAACACAGAGGAGAATAAACCTGTATATTAGACATATATACTGTAAAACCTAATTATCGACACCACTCATGGTCATAAGACTTACTGCAAAAATTATACTTTGAGATATCAAGCATTAACTAACGCAAATCTAACTCCGATCACCGTGCAGATATAAAATTTACATTTCTGAATATAGTAAATTCATATTTATGGAGAAATTGCATTAACTCACCAATAGCTACAGCTTCTGAAGTGAATACGGTATTAGGAAGATATTGCATTTGAGATAAATTTGGAAGGTAACCACTATCGTGTTAGTTCCTTCAAATAGATTACTAGTTACTGATGGGTAGTAGGGGATTTTGATTTTCATAAAGATTGAACATCACCCACAAT